>NDXB01016595.1:0-29644 GCA_002631895.1 Agapornis roseicollis
ACCCCCAGGTCCTTCTCCTCAGGGCTGCTCTGAATTATTTCTCTGCCCAACCTGTAGCTGTGCTGGGATTGCTCCAACCCAGGTGTAGGACCTTGCACTTGGTAAGATGTTCTAAGATGTTCTTAACTGAATGTTTGCCAAAGGCAGGTGTGGTTATCGATTACGGTGGTGTCATGACACAAGGCTTTTGAAAACATATGCAAGCTGGTTTGGGGTATGATTGGATATGTTATGTAGGCACAGTTTTCTGAAGAGTTGCATAGGATTAACAACATAGTAGATGAGATTCTAAGTTTTTATTCAATGTTGACTATAATCCACCTTTAAGGAGTTCTATGTTAGTTGCATAGTTTGAAAAAGCTTGACAGTAGTCCTTATCTAAGTAAGTTCTCATCTTTAAGTCCTTGCCTGGTGAACTGTATATTTGGTTTAGATAGGCCAGTTAATGTTTTAAAGGACTGATAGAAAGAAGGATACCTATGTATATATGGTTGTACAGAATCTGTTTTATGAAAATATGGCTTTTATGTTGAGAGTACCTGTGGGTACCATACAAACATTATTCACACCAAGCATTGTTTCAAAATCTTGTAAAGCAGATTTGGGAGACTGTGATGAGAGGTTCATTTGGTTTTTGACAGTTCTTCTCACATTGGAGTAGATCTCTCTAGTTTCACTTTGTGAGTAGGATGCATCTGAATCTATAAAAGCCAGGTCTCTGCTAAACACTCCCTTCTTTACAGCCTGTCTAGACCTCTGGAAGTTGGGAGTGTCTAGTGACTTCTTAGCACTTTAACAGCTGGTGGCTGAATGTGTGTGTATAGGCCTTGGTTAACCGCATAAATACCATTGGAAAGACAACTCATGGTGCTCAACTCTGAATTCTTGGCATGAGTCAGTGACTGATTGACTCCTAAATTAACCAGCAAATACAATGAAGAGTATCTCACCAGATCTGCTGTACTTTGCCTTTAGCAGAAGGTAAATACAAGTGCAGCAGCCAGAATGATGTATTTATCCTTTGCTCTGCTTCATTATGTTCAGTGTAGGACTTTCTTTTTTCCTTCCAGCTATGAGATACCAGCTGTGTCCGCTTGCACAACTGTGCTCAAGCATGACATCAAAATAATCAAAATATAGTCTTGAGTTATCTGTAAGGAACTTGAACATAGTGGAATAGTTCTGGTCATGTCTTAAAGGTGTCAGCTCCATGTACGTACCCTAGCCTGTTTGCTAAGCTCCCCTGCATTCTGACCTGTACAGAGTCGAACATCATTATTTTTAATGACAGGTACTTACATACATTTGAAATCATGTATGAACTAATTTTTGGAGGCTGTGATTCCATACACTGTGGTATATAGGGTAGGAAGAATTATGACTGCATCTGCAGAAAGAATAATTTGATAAGTCCTGAAAAATAGGGCATCTGTTGGTATGACTTCATTGTTGCATAAATTGTTACAAACACATTGCTAGTGCAGGTATCATAATACTAAGCACAACTACTTTTTAAAAAGAATAAGTGAGAAATGGTATTTGATACCAGTTATTACTCGTGCAATCTGATTGCATATCTTGAAATTATTTCTATATTGCAAAATGCCCTGGATGAGCAATCATTCACTGGTTTTCAGAAAAGTCATTACATTGTTTTGACAGAGAAGATTACAGTCTAATGTAGTGGGGTTTCTCACAAAGGGGGATAGAAGGAGTGGAGATAAAAATATGACATTTCTACTTTCTTGACCAAGCTTTTCTGAATTTGACAAAATGCTTCTATGTTGCCATACTAAGAAACTAAAGAACTAACATTAACAAGAATTAACTGGAATAGATCAGTGACCTACAAACGTGAATTCCATTGTGTCAGAAGATTTAAGTTAAAATAAGGGAGAAGTAGATGAACTAGATTTCCAAAAGAAGGGACAGATGATGAATACATTTCTTTGCCTTTTGTGCAATAACAACGTTGAATTTGCACATTAACTTTTAGGAACATTAAATGTGAGAACGTATATTTCTATGGCACTGAGAAGTCATTTAGCAGCTTTCAGGCAGTCACACAAAATCAGAAGGCATATGTCATTGTTCCTCATGATAGAAATCAGAAGTGACCAGAAATTCATTTCAGTATGAAAAACTTGTACAGGGACTTGTACTAATGTAAAAAATAAAAACTTCTCTGAAGAGACCCAACAGGGGAGCACTTTCTCTATTGCCTAGACTTTCAGCCCTGGAAAACCACACAATTCTCAAATCCAGCTCCATAGCATGCCCTGCCTAGGCTGCAGCAGTGTGTTTCGGATGGCCACCTTGGAGGTTTGCCTTCCCCACCCAGTGAGGAGGGGTTTGCACTTCTGCTGCCACTTCCCTTTCCTGCCCCTGCCTCTCACTTGTCTCTCACTGTTGGGTGGGGGGATTTGAAACGCTGCTAGGCAAATCTTTCATTTATTTCTTTTATGTCTGAATTCTGCAATGTTTTTGATGGAGGGGGCCCAATTACTTTGTGCTGGGATACTGGGAAAGTTCTTGACCTTGTGGGATATTTAGGGCCAGGGGTTGTGAGGGTGCATCTTTAATGAATCCTTCCTGCTTCATCCTTTGGAAAATGGTGCCTTTTGGTGGATTTCTAAGCCTTTGAAAATTTGTACTTGTGAAGGGACAGTGGTTACGCTGCTGTTCCAGAGGAAGTTTAGTCTCAGGGTGGATCACAGAGCCTGGCATCCAGATGGGTGAACACTGGGGTAGGGCACATGTCTGTAATGTCTGCTTTATTTTATTGGCAGCTGTTACCTGTAACACCTTTCCTCATTGCAATGCCTGGGCATATCTCAGGGCATTGCAGAAGCCACGAATTGGTTCCCAGTGATCAGAAAGAATGGGACCATACAGTTATACAATGAGAGATTGTCCAGGCACGTGGATAGGACCTGTGCTGCACCCTTTGCCTACAGAGCTACAGAAAAGGTCCCAACCGTTTCCTAGCGTAAGTGCAACCTTTGATGCCTTCCAGAAACAGAAGTCAGCTGTACTCTGACAGTGAGGAAAGCCAAAGATTCAAAACCATGGTTCCATAATTCACTAGCTGAAACCATCAAATATTTAAACTCCACCATATGTATCTCCCCCCTGCTAAATGTGTATCTACCTAAATGGAAACGTTGTGCTGGGAATGCCCAGGTATGATATGTTCATCCTGCAAATGGTGCTGCAATGACCCCTGTAGCTAAGGAAGGAGAACTGAAAGGCTCAGTAGAAAACACTTCTGACTCTATCTCAACGACGTTGATTGCCTATGGCATGGGACTTTCAAAGACTCCAACAATAAGCAGCTCTGTGTTGTACTGACTATTTAAAATTATATAAAATGCTTGCTATCTTGCAACCATAAAGAAGGAGGAAGTTACAGGTGGGGAGCCTGTATCCCCTATTTTTCTGGAAATTTTGGAATTGTTTGACAAAGCAAATTGTGAATCACAGGCATTCTTTTACCCTTCTTGTAAGGGCCCATCCTAAATCTGAGAGGTAGTCCTGTCTCTAGCTCTCTGGTAAGGTTTGCTGCGCTTTAGACCAGTGAAAAACAACCCAAAAACAAAAGAAAAAGGAGTTTATCAAACTTCTTAGAAAAAACCCTAAATGTTCAAAAGACAGTTTTAAACACTAAACTGGCTGGATTTGAACTAGTTACTCAGTGGCCAAGGGATTTTTTTTTTTTTTGGTCTCATTTTTAATCCCATAGATGCCGAGTATTTTTAGCAGTACTGATCTTACTTATTAGCATATTAAGTAGTAATTTCTCTTCTTCTTCTCCCCATGCTTTGTATTTTCTGAGAACAGCAGGTAACGAGGCAAACCTGGCATCTGACCAAAAAGGTTTTTTAGCTAGGGATTCATTAGTGTGTATAAAAATAACTAACCTTGTTTAAAGGTACTTCTTACACAACAAGAAAGAGGTTCAATTACCATATCTCATTTAAAGTGAAGATTAAACATCTTTACCAGGACAGTGCACTAATCCCATGAATCTTATTTATGTTGAAATGTAGTGCTATTGGCAATAAACAGCAATCTGAGAAGTCATAACCCAAGTAAAGAATTGTCAAGTGACTTTAGAGCTCCCTATAAATTTCCTCTTGATGACTTCAGCAGCAGTGTTCAGCAACAGAGTTAAATATTTGTATTAGGTGATCCTGCCTTTAACAGAGTAATTAAAAAGATGGAATTCTTTGATTCTATCTCAAATCATTTTAGTTCTAATCTCTCTCAGGCAAAGTCAGCTCTATAAATTGAACTAAATGTATTTTTTCTTCTGAATAGAGACTTTACAGAATAGCAATAAATTCAAGCACTGGGAAAGTAAATGCAACTGAAGTACCCTTAATGATGCTATTGTGTAGTTGTTATGGTTATAATCCCATTACACAGACCTTTACCTTGAAGGCTATAAATTCTTTGAGAAACCATTCTAATGGGAAAGGACATTACTTAGAACATTGTGCTTAAATATGATGAAAAAGGGCATGATTTAGGTTTGAAAAACCAAGTCACATAAACTGAAGTAGTAATAATAGAGGGATCAAATTTTTGCCTATCATGCAGACCTTCTAAATTTGTATTTTCTAAGAAAACACACAATGGAACCATCCCTTGGGGTGGTACTTCTTATTTGCACCATGGCCATGCCTGGAACTTGCCATTAAGGATCAGCATGCCATTCTGCTCTATACCTGCAAACTTAAACCAGTGCCTGAATAAAGAATTGTCAGTCTAAAAACCTGACCCAAAGCCCAGTGAAGTCAATGGGAGACTTTCCATTGATTTTAATGATTTGTTTCAGGAGCTAAGTAAGTATTTCTAAGACAAAAATCAATAGTGTCCCACAGTGGTAATGTTTTCATGAGCTTGTATTGATCCTTTTGTCATAGATTACAGGATACCTTGGCACTGTCAACACATGAGGTTTTAACAAACTGATTTGATTTATTAACACCCTTTGATTAACATCTGCAGTAGCAAGTATTTATCAAATGTCAGCAAACAAAAGTTCAGCAGAAGGATCACCACAAAACATGACTTGTTGCATAATGTGAGCTGAGTTCAATAGGAACAGGCTTTCCTTAAAACCAGTTTATGTCAGAGACTTACATGATGTTCTCAGCATAAATTGGATATTGAGAAATATATATATATTATTAACCAACTATATTGAAGTAAAGCTTTTACCTCTCCTGGAGTATCTTAAGTTACCTCCTTACATGATCATGGTGAAACACATTGCAATGACAGTATGGGTATAAAAATGCAAAAATTCTCAAATCAAATTGACTTTGCTTAATCTGTCAGTTATTCCTTATGATTTCATAATCCATCATCTTCTAAAGAATTGCAGTGGAATGCATTATTCTGTTTCAGAAATACTCTGCACTGCATTGTTGTGTTTATATCTGACTTACAAATGCAAGTCCCAGGACATCATCAACAGGACTGCTTATGTTGGCAATATTTACAATGTGACTGTTCGGTTAACTGCCCTTTCATTTAGCTTTGCCACTTCATAAACCAACTAAAAGCCTTCAGTCATTTCTTGAGAATGATTCTTTGAAGTCTGGGCCTCTAATTCAACTGGTTTTTTGTATGGTCATTTGAGAAATAAAATAGTTCATGCAATTTAACGATTATATAGTAGTAGTCTAATGGTGTACAGCTTTCCTACTGCACTACTATAATCTCCGTGTGATATTGTTTCTCAGTTTACTAGTAGTCACTGGAAAAATCCCCAAGTTTAAAATGACATTTTCTCCTTTTGACAAGACTGTTTTCCTTGGAAGAATATTTGAAACCTTGCAGAATTTTCCTGATCCAAACCCAAACCTACAAACTATATCTGACATAAACTGGGATGGGTTGCATTCATTCACAATTTCCAAACCAATGTAAAGCTTAATTTGCTAATCGAATTTGTAATCATTTATCACATAATGTTACAGTATGAATACCTCTAACAATTCAATCAATCATAACAAAAATGTGGATACTACGTAAATCTTATCAGGATCACTGAAATAATGGCACTTTTGTTTACAAGGTGTCGATTGGTTTTAGAAGCTTTGATAATGACTCCAGACAGTCAATAAATACAGAGACTTTTGCATTGCCAGTAGGAGCCGAACTAAACTATCTAATCTTTTTAAAATGACAGACAACACAATGAACTCTGAACTTAATCCCCTCCAAACATTAAGGAGACAGTTTAGTGCTTAAAGTACTATTCAAACTCAACCCCTACATTTAGAGAGAAAAAAAAAAACCCAACATTAAGCATCAGACTTACACAGGAGAATTCAGAGTTAAGGCTGGTTTTCCTTCCCATTGTGCCTGGGCAGTGGTCTGTGGTGGGCTCCATGTCTGTCTGTAGCTTGTCTTGGGCAAGGAAAACACCTGTGTGCCTTTTGAAAGCAAGTCTGTAGTCAAAGCATTAAAAAAAAAGCTAAAGCCCAAATTAATTTGTGTTTCTACTGATCAAATTTCCCCCAAGACTTTCACGACAATGTGGGGGACAAAGTAATAACGTTACATTTCAGGTGACAGAATTTACACTGTGGGGTTCATAACCTCAGAAAATGACACATGGCCTTTAAGAGGAAAAGAGAAACGTGAATATAAAGCTTCAGTTAGACTGAAAGATGAGGGAGAAGGGTAGCAGGCAATGGCTAACATACAAGTTTCTTGTAGGACAGCATCTCCAGGTATAAGTAGTCACTGAGAAGATCATGGAAGGCACCTATCTCCTTTACTCAAAAATTATGAAGCAAGGCATGAATTGTTTTATAAAGTGACACCCACCATAGTTAAACATCTCTGTAATTCCTGTTAATACAAAGAAAAGATACATATATATTTGATAACTACCTAAAATTATAATTATATAAATCTATGAGTATATAAATATCACCCTTTATGTCAGCCTGACGATTTTTTATAAACATTAGGACTATCTGATCGCAGGACTGTTGCTTCTACTAGTAATAAAGAGGAGAGAAAATAAAAATATCCTTAACTTATCATTAAAAATCCTTACAGGGAATTGTTTCCTTTTCAGCTTCTTTAGAATGGCTAAATGCAGCACAAATCTAGATCCTTTCAATATTTGTGAAGGTTTAGTACTGCCCTGTTTTCCATGGATTGAGTCTTGCATATATCTTTAATCAGTTTGTCTTATAAATGTACTTCTCCAGCTAATGAATGGAAAAATTCAACCATTGTAACCCTTTCATTGCATCCCTCTTCCTGTTTATTGTAAAGCCTGATGTGACAAATGCTATGGTTTCATTCTTAACATGACCCAGATACCTTTATTTTCTTTCCTGGGTAATTTGAGATAGGCTGTGTTAATTCTCTGTATTTGTTATTAATTCCACTGAACAGATGAAATTTCCCAAGATTTTATTGATGTCTCTCTATATCTCAGGTACATTGCTGTATGTAAAGGAGAAATACAATTTAAATCATTGTTTGGACTTTAAATAGTAGATTTTTAGTTACCAAAATCTGTTTGCATTGTTGAATGTGATTTGTTGACCTGCAGTTCTGTATCTGTTTTGCGTAAGGCATCCTCATTGTCTTGGTAAGTTATATCATTTGCAAGTGAATGGTTTCAAATATTTCACATTATTAACAACTGATTCTCAGGTCAGGAATATCTGAGGTTCCCGCTGTCTGTGTTTTGCCATGAATAATTATTTAAGCTTGTCTTTCCTGCAGTGCCGGTTGGGCAGCACTTGTTGGTTGAGTTGTCACTCGGATGAGCAACATTATCAGGACAACCTAAAGCTTGTAATGGATTGTTATTGAGAGATGTGATGCCTGTGTTCTCAGGATGAGATCAACCAGCAGAAGTGAGAATGCAAGTATTTATTCAGCATCAGTGTCTGGTATTTTAAACCATTTTCTGAAGTCTGTATTTACATTAACTGTACACAAGAGGTATCTTGATTTTGAACTCTAGTTAAGCATATTAGTTTTTCTGACAAATCACACCACTTCAAGATGGTATAATAAAAAAAATTCTAAATGCTTTCTTTAGAGTCTTTTTTTAATAAGTTTGATTGACAGGTTTGATTTTAACAATTACTACTTTCTCTGATGGTCTTTTGTGGTAAAATTAGTGGAATTTCACAGTACTTTATTTCATGGCACTTTTCCTCCTCAATAGTATATTTCCATAGTTGCCTAATTAGCATTTTCTGAGTCAAAGAGGAGCTATATGTTTTATAATGAGAAAAGAAAGATACTGAAGCAGAACCTAGACAAGTGCAGTGCTGAATGAAAATCCACAACTACTGACTTATTTGAATTCTGGTTTTTTCCTTCTTAATTTATTTAAAACCCTTATTAGTCATTCTAATAGATTGCTTCCTAAATCTGTTCCTGTTAATTACTACATATTTAAGGGCAAGTACTGTAGAAAACCTTATAATAGGAAAGTCTGCATTAAAGAGCTACACAGCTCTTTTCTCCACCACATGCTCCCAGATGCATTGTGTTTGGGAGGTCCCATCACAGATCAAGTTATAACTAAGATTAGTTACAGGCATTTGTAATTATTTTGTCTATTTGACCGCTGGTACAAACGGTAGAAGAAGGTGAATAACCACTGCTGGCACTGTGGGCCAGATATCACAGGGCTTGTGGGCTCACCATGTTCACCCACTGTGCAATATATATAATGCAACCACATCAGCCCCTCCTCAACCTGGAAGAGTGGCAGTGACCTGTTGGTTTTACTCATTGTGCTCCTGTTGTATCTGTCTTGCTCATAGAGCTAAGTTGACACCGTGCCATGGTGTGTGCTCTGGGACTAGGCTGGGGGCTCGGTGTCACCTGTGTCCTGAGGTGTTGGATCTGTCCTGTTGTGTTGGGTCTGCTTATGGGGGTTCAGTTTTAATTTCTGAAGTATTGATCACCCCTACCATTCGTAACAGCTACCCAGCATGAAGCTAGTCCTCAGTATCACTCAGCTTGGGATGTCCTGGTCTACTGAATGGAAACTAAGTACTGCTTTCTGGAGGAAATCCCAGCTGTGCCACCATCACTGGACTTCCTACCAAGAAGTTAGATAAAGGCACAGACTTTTTTTCCTCCAAAAAGAATAGCAGTTACCATACCTTTAATTTGCAACTGGGTGGCAATTTCACAAGGAGTTCTTTCCAGCTTTCCGATTTTTTAATTGATCAGACCTATCCCTTACTTTGCTAAACTGCATGTGTATTTATAGCCATGTAACACTACACCAGATCTGCCTTTGTTTTTGTGATTTATGTTTTTTTCTCTCAAACAGGAAAGCATTCATTATCAAATGTTGTGAGGACAATACAGTAACTGGAGTTTATTTTATATGAAAATATTGTTGGTTGTTCCTCCCCTAGAAATCTTTCTTTGCAGCTCACTTCCTGCCAAATGAGTCAGCAAAAGCTGCTCATGAAAGTTGTTAATATATAATACAATCACCCAGCACTGCACTTTCCCCTTATCTATGAAGTTCTTTTGTGATCAATGATTCACATCGCCTTTTGATTATAGTCTCTGAGCACAGTTTCTTAATATAAATTAATGGCCTTGGAATTTTTAAATAAACATTCCCTTTTGTTTAGCATCATTTCCTATTTTCTTACCAAACCAGATTCTTATTGTAATTGTTCAGTTTTCACTGGAAAAAGTGTCTGTGGACTGGAATGTTCTAAAAAACCAAGTGTCTCCTTTCAGAGTTATTAGTGTTGATTTATAAGTTCTAACCTGCTATGTTAATTGAACATCACTAGGGAATATTACCAAAAAGCAGCTAGTAGCATGTGATACTGTGAGTAATGATTCCTGTATTCATTTACTGGAAAAAAGAATATTTTCTCTTTAAGTATAGTACTATTTGGCTAATTTTTTTTTTTTTTAATCTTTTACAGTAACAAGCACGGGTTATCTAAGTAGCAGATATTGTCAAGATACTTCCTCTAATTTTTCTTGTTGTTATAACACTACTAAATAGTTAAGAATGGGCTCTTCAGCAAAACTAATTCTACAGATTTCCTCTGGTCAGGTCTGACTAGCAGGATAATTAAAATACCAACCATCATGCAGTGGTGAGCTAATTTTAATTATTCCCTCTCACAAGCTTCAGTGAAGCACAAGAGAAGAATGTAGCAGAAGCATAAGCCTGACCTGCAGAGAACTGGTGCAAAAAGCTATTTGATAACATTTCTTTTCTTTTCTTTTCTTTTCTTTTCTTTTCTTTTCTTTTCTTTTCTTTTCTTTTCTTTTCTTTTCTTTTCTTTCCCTTTCCCTTTCCCTTTCCCTTTCCCTTTCCCTTTCCTTTCCCCTTTCCCTTTCCCTTTCCCCTTTCCCCTTTCCTTTCCTTTCCTTTTTTTCTTCCTTTCCCTTTTTTCTTCCCTTCCCTTTTTTCTTCCCTTCCCTTCCCTTCCCTTCCCTTCCCCTCTCTTCTCACTTCTCTCTTTTCTCTCTTCTTTTTTCTTTTCATAGAATCGTAGAATATTTAGGGTTGGAAAGAACCTTTAGATCATCTAGTTCCAACGTCCCTGCCATAAGCAGGGACACCCCACACTAAACCGTGCCACTCAAGGCTTCGTCCAACCTGGCCTTGAACTCTCTTCCTTTCCCCTTTCCCTGTTCCCCTTTCCCCTTTCCTTTCTGGCAGAGTTATTTCATTTGAGTGAATTAGGTGGAGTTCTAACTAAATTGAAATAAGAACCTGAGAGACTGAAGTTGCTGATGGAGACATTTAATTTAATTAATTGTTAGCTAAAGTGATCCAAGCTTGTATCGAGGGATTTAGTTGTTGTGTTTTTTTGTTTGGTTGGTTTGTTTGTGTTTTTTTTTTTTTTTTTTTTTTTTTTAAAGTATGGGCCATGATAAAAATGATCAGACTTCTGAGTGGGTTGTTCATGGTGGCTTCAGTTAAAGCATTTTCATTTGTAGTGAGGACAGGCAAAGAGCAGGCACAGTATCTGTTAGTCACTGGTCCACCAGACACTTTGTTCTCGTGTTCACCTATATGGATGCTCTTAATGTGGGGAGGAAAAAATCCTTCCTGTCCCAGAAAAGCAATGTCCTCTAGAGGGATGTCTGTAAAGCTGCTCTTCACTGCCTACAAGGAAGCAAAGCCCTCTGGCTCTTAGGAACTCCTTGACTCAGGATTGTAGTTGACAATTTTTCCTTAACAGCGCTAGTAAGCAGAGAGAAGGTTTTTTTATGCATCAATGTTTTGTTCTGGAGAACAATAAAGAAGCTACTTTGTCAGCTCTTGTGCAATATTATTAAGCAGTGTCTCCTTAAAATCTGAAAACCTGTGTTGAAATATAGTGAGTGTATTCATTTAGTCTAAACTATTAATTACTTCTTGCATGTGACCAGAGCTGAGGCTGAGCATTATTACATGGTCTGTATGTTTCAATGAAAATGAAATAGTACTCAGTGGCACCAAGTATTATATAAACACATATGATGAGAGTGGTTCTTCTCTCTCTGCTGCTGCTGTCAGACGGAAGTGCCTCTGTTCAGCCAGTAGTCTTGATGGCTTTATTGACTTTTACAAAGATAACATCAGCACCAGCTGAGGGTCTCTCCTGATAGTTTTAGGCACTTGTAAGATGTCATTGAAATGTCAAAAGTAGTTAGTTACATGCTGGCCTCCTAATGGGAGAGATGTATGATGTTTGGAAAACTTTACTATAAAAATAATAAGTGTGGAATGTTACTTCATCAATTTATGGTGAAGATTGTTATATACACTGTACAATCCTTAAATCCCATGTAATTAAACCAAAAAAGCAATGCATTTACAGATTTTGACTACAATTCAGGAAGCATAATTCACTTGAACACTTTAAAAAAACGTCATTTCCCTACTGGTACAATGGAGAGATTGGGAAAGTCAGCAGCCTTAGAACAATGTATTTTATCAGATGCCCTCTAAAGAGATGTTTTAGTAGTAAGGCACTGTAAAGAGATTGTAGCAATTCAGTTCTGGAAAATTCAGATTTTTAGTCATGGCAGTGATTTGAGCACTAAAACAATTTCTAATACATTTCCCTTGGCTTATGGTGCATATGTGTATATATAACACCTGACAGTAAATATTATTTTTAAATGGAAATAGTAATTTTATATGCAATAACCTAAAATACAGTTTGTCCTGCAAACCCTTGTCATAATGAATTACATTTGGGACAATTAAAAAACGGATTCATTTTCAGTAAATAGCTGTGTACACAGAGCCCTTCCACCTAATGTAGGAAAGGTTATCTTATAATTTCTAAAGGATAATATCAAATCTATTAATGTGTCCAAGATGTATTTAACTGAAAAAACCCAGTAGATTATAAAGTTCAAACCATTAGATGTAGGTAACCACTATATCTTTTATTGTTATTTTTTAATTCCTATTTCATACACAATTATATGGGTTTATCTCAAAAAATGAAAAAGTCTAATAATACTTTTTATGTATAGAATGAATGAAGAGGCCTAAAGAGGCATTTGAAGTCCCTTTTTATAGAGAAAAGATAGCTGTCTTTGGTGTGTTGCTGCCAGCTCAAGCTGATACTCTCAAACTATTCCATTTAGTTTGGCCTATGTTGTACATAGGTTATTCCTGCATAGGTTACACTGAGTTATCTGCTCCTGAGTAACTGCTCTTGTTGTATTTGTTTGGGCAGCATAGCCCTGAGCACTGCATTAGTCTGAGCTTCCCATCCCAAACTTTCAATGGTATATTTGAGGAAAAATCATTTTGTCCTGATTAAATGAGATGGGCAGAGCTAGATGCACCTGTACTGTTGATGGTGAGGTACAGGTGAGTGCATGCTGATGATTAGTGATATTGTGGGGGTGGTGTGTGTAGAAAAAGGAGCGAGAAACAAGTTAGTTTCCTTCTTCCTCCTGGTAAATCTCTGATGGCAGCATGCATCAAGAAGCTCAGGTGGCTATTCAGGTTACAGATGAAATAAGATTTCTCAAAGCACACCTGAACCAAGGCAGAAGATGGCAGTGGTAGTTTCAGCAGCTCCCTATCTGCCTGTGCCTCCCAGGAACCATTTGGCACCATGCTTCATCTGAGAGGCAGGCAGAAATTAGTCTGGCCACCAGAAAAGAAGCAGGCACAAGAGGAGTAAGAGCAGTTGGCACAAGTTCTGTGGGGAATGAGCTGGTTTGCAAGGGTCCAGTTTGGGGATGAGCCCAGGAAAGGAGGCAGCACCAGAGCAGGGGATGCTGGAGAAATGACTAATGCCATTGTTGTCTTTGTGGAGGGATGTAAAGAGGAGATATCTGGGCAATGACCAATGAAGTAATTTGTTATGAATGGCATTGCATGTGAAAATTATCTGTAGTAATTTCACTTGAGGGAGGACGTTTTCCCCCTTCCTTCTTTTCCATGAATCATTCAACATGGATTCCAATCCAACTGGGAAATAAAATTAAACAAACCTCTGATGACTTGATGCTGTTAATCTTGCATTGGTAATTTAAAAGGAAACGTAATCTACGCTGGAATTACATACTCAGTAAGGATGAGTCTATACTACAGCACATGTTACTCTCTTTGTAATTGTCATGTGGGTAAAATATATCTTTAAAGCATTAACACTGGCAGGCTAGATTTAAACCATCAGTTTTTGGCCTTCTGGTATCCCATTGACATGGGTGAAGAGTAGGAATTAGGGAAGGAAAGGGAGAAAAGACATGGCAAAAGTGGTTTTGCTCTAGATAAACCCCTGCATCCTGCTTTACAATCTTGTTGATATTTGCTTCAATTTCCCCTCTTGTCTATATAGAGTTGTGAATAATTTTTACACTTTCAGTAAAAAGTAGGTACTTTGGCATATTTTTACAAAGGAAAATCTCAGGATGATTGGAAAGATGACAGTAACCCTCTTTACAGCTCCTAGGCGTGGAGTTTTTCTGTCCAGGCAATGAAATACCTCCTTCACAGAAACAGCAAGAATTTAACAAGGACAGAATGTTTCGTCCCTTTTTCTGTCAGGGCCTTCTAGCAGATGAATAGTTTCTCAGGCTTCTTGACCTGAGAAACTAAATTCCATCTAGTACAAGTATGATGCCTCAGAAACGATGATTCCTACTTTCCTTTTCAGCATGCGGAATACAATAAATAAAAAAAAAAAAGAAAAAAAAGAAAAAAATTAAACTTAACACTGTCTTTTCTGTTAGTCTATCTGCCAGAAGTTGCTGAATGCATCAGCTTGTGTCATGTCACAGTACTGAATTTTGTCTCTTTGTGGATTTTATTTCCTCGGACAAGGCTGTTCCCTGAAGCCTTTTGGGAGAGGCCCTGAACTCAGCTAGAAAAAGGAAAAGCTCAAATATGACTGGAAGACTTAGACCTGGGGCATGTCCAATCTGCACCAGGATGGAAGAGGTGGGGAGGAGCAGAAGACATGAATGGAGAGCAGGAGTTTAAATTGCAGAGACAGCATGAGGGAGAAGCAGGATCATCTGCAGCAGAAAGGGCTTTTGGCAGGTACTAACAGGCTCCTGCACACAGATCTGCGGTCAGCTACAGATCCACCTCTATACATTAGATCCTTCTCCACATGTCATGGTTTTACAGCAGGTTCAGTGTACTGCACATAACTCCAGAGAGCCAAGCAGCCAGGCCTGATGTAATTTGGTCTAACTCTGAACATAGAACCCAAAGTACCTCAACACCCACTTCCACAAATGAACAGACTGTAACTCCCGCCTCTTTCTTGGCCTACTTTTGTGCTTGTTTGCTTCTTTTTACATTGTATTGCTTTGCTATTAAACATATTTATTTCCAGGTGGCTATGATATCTACAACAACATTTATACTACACACTTAGTCTACTCTTTATTTTGGTTGTTTTATTCCAAAAGAAAGCTTCTGAGTGAGTTTCTGGGAAAGCAGAAAGAAGAAATTGTAACCAAAGTTTCTATAAGTATCAAACTCATCTAGAATCACATAAAAACATTCACAAAAGCACTCTGCATAAAACATCATGCTCCCATTGCTGAATCCTACTTTTCTTGCAAGCCACAGTGTTTGACAGCCGGGTGTAGATGTCCAAGGTGTCTCCCATTTACCTGGCCTGCCTCTGCTCTGCCACAGTGTCAGCAGATGTACTTTTGGCTATCATATGAAAAAGCTTAAGTTGCAGCTTATTCAGTGTAATATTTTTTTCAGTTTACTTGTATAGCGTCACCTCATAATTTATAGTAGTACTGAATTAGGTGTCTGTAAAATTAGGATGAGTAGCTAAGATATCCTTTCGTCTGCATTTGTGTGACATCCAGTGGCTGGATGGGTCAATCACAGGCTTCCATTTCTTGTGAAAGGTGGAAAAAAGTCTCACAATTCTGTTTGGAACAAGAAGGCTGGAAATGTGTTGGATATTAATGCTAGCAGAACAACTGCTTAATTTTGATTTAAAAATAAACAGATGATTAAAGTATCTTGTTCAAGGGAACATGTTACAAATTTGTACATGTATGTAACTCACTGTAGTCTTTAAAGCTCTTTCCCACCATGACTGATGTGAACTCATCTCCTCAGCGTTCCTGCTGGGTATGGAGAAGTGAATAAACAATATATCGTCCTGGTCAGAAATGACTAATTTCTGTTTTCCTGCATTTAACTGTTGACCACACCATGAGTGTCAAGAACCATCAATTTTGACAGAAGCAGTACTGAGATAGAAGACAATTGTTGATTAAAGCCTTTGAAATATGCAAAATAACCACATATAGTAAGTTTGACTGTGACACATAATGTTTAATTAGGCTTCTAAAAAGTTGTTTAAATCAAAAGATCTAGAACTCCAGTCTCATGTTTCAAATGACTGCCTGAAATTTCCTGGTGGCAGTTGCATGACATATTTTCTTTGCCAACATGGTAATGACAATGACTTGATAGCCACACCACTCTCAGCATTTGTAAGAGTTTACCCATTTTCTTTTTCTTCCAGATAGGTAATGACGTAGTAACAGTTTTGCTTATTGCACACTCACATAAAACCCACAGTTATCCCAGAGCATTTTTTGCACTTTGTTATTTTCAGTACCATCTACTAATTTTGAAAAGGAAAAAGATGAGGACATAAAAGTTTCTCTCCTGTTTCAGTCTTCTTTAGAAGGTCCATAAACCTACTTCATACACTGACCTCATTTCTTGTGTGTGCAGGCTTTTTATACAGCAAAGGGAATAACACAGTAGTTTAAAAAACCCCATTATTTTTAGTCTCATAAAACTTAACAGAGAAATTGAGCATTAATGTCTAATGGCTGAAGTGACTTTAATGTGTTTTTAAGATGACTGAAATTCAGGCTTAATATATATTACTGATATTTCAAGGAGGTAAAAATATTATTTTGGCAGTAAATTTCCTTTTAACATAAATAAATTGGATGCATAGACAAAAAATACTGTGCAGGCCGGGTACTGCATATGAGGCAAATGTGACCAGCAGTGAAAGAAAAACAGCAGCTGTGCACCATTCTTGGACACAAAGTCCTCAGGAGTCACGAGGTTAGAGCAGGATCTGTTTTTCATGCCTGGTTTTGCTGACTGCAGAGTCATTTAGTGAACGATAATAATCATAATACAAGTCCTCTCCTAAAGTTAGACTAGTTTTATGTTAATGTATGGCAATGAAAAGCAGGTCAAATCTGTCAGAACTGTACCTAGAAGAAAACAAAGATCAGATATATGATAATGCCTTTGCTGAGATCCAGTCCTTTGAGCTGCCTCTTGGGACCACCCTCAGGTATGCATCTTTTAGATAATATTACATTGTTCATGATGGATTTGTTCCATTCTATAGATGTTCTTTCAGTCAGTCCATTATATTACAAACTTTGTTTTCCTGACCCTGAAATCTACAGGAAAGTTTAATTTAATTTCAGTATGCTTTGCCCTAAATGGAAAAATACAAACCAAGGTCACCTACTGAGCTCTTTCTTTTCACTAGGACAAAGCTGTCTGTTACTGAAGGCTGGCTGCAGCTTCTCTGTGGAGAAAGAAATTACTCTTAAACATGAAAACACAGGGAAATATGCTCTTTTGTGTAGCAGCATTCTTAGTTTGATGGTTTTATTATTTTAGATACTAATTAATATATTAATATTTAATATTTTTATTATTTTTATCACTAAAACAAGTTAAGGTTTCATTGTTGATATTCTTAAATATCTGAGTACTTTAATATTTTTTTTCATTTGCAGCTTATGGAAGCTTTTTAATTGTGAAAGTGCAAATGAAAAAAGTTTCCTCCTTATATTCATCCCTACAAAAAAGTAATACAAGATTATGAGGTTGTATGTCCAAGTATATTGTCAGTATCTGTAGAAGGGTTCTAAAAATAGCCTGCCTGGCACTGTAGTCATCAGGTTGCAGTGACTATCAGGCTAAAGAAAGAAAATTTAATTTACTCTGAAAAATGTATGTGTCAATCTATTACTTCAGTAATTTGGCGACAAAGAGAAAAAAGGAATGTGGGAAGATTGTTACTGCATTTGAATGATTTCTTCAATGAAATACTATTGCAGTGGTAGCCTGCAGGATTTTTCTTACTTTCTTTCTGCAGCATGCACTTTGGAAAAGTCCTTGTTGATTTAATAGGAGTCATCAATAAATTAATCTAAATCAACTCTGAATATGATGAAGCCACAAGCACAGACAAGATGTGCACAGTCTTTGGTGCCATTTATTAATCAATGTCCAGGTGTAGCTGCACCAGGGCAGGAGAGAAGACAAGTTTGATTACAATAATTAGAAGGGTGTCAAACACAGTTGTAGGTGGCTGGTGTCTGGACTTTAATGCATTCACAGTTGTAAACTGCTGTAAGTTCCTCACTGGAAAAGTAGTCACATATCACCCTGAAGTTTTGCACTTCAGGCCTATTTCTTTTTGTTGGCTTCCCACTTGTATGCAGATAACTTTGCCCAGAAAGCAGGTGTATCCTGTCTCCTGAGCATGCAAAAACCAAGGACTAGCTCATCTTTGGCCACAAACTACAAAGTGTATAATTTAAACAGAAAATGGGCTACTCCTCCTTCATTGAAAAAGGAAGCTTTGTTGTACATACGCTCGAGAGCACTAGGGAAAAAGAATGCCAGTTTTTAATGAAACACAGCAAGCCGATGAACAAAAAAGTGCACTTTTGGGCTGGTCTAGTTTGACCTCAAATTTCTATCGCTTTCGTGGCAGGGGCCGGTGGCTAGCGCGGCTCCGATGGGCGAGAGCAGGAGCAGCTAAAGCAAACCAAAACAAAGTGAAAAACAAACAACCCACCCCAAGAAACAAACCATAAGTAGCCCAAAGGAAAAGACCGGGTTTGGCTCTAAAAGCCTTCAAGGCATCTCTGCAGCGCGGTGTGGGAAAGGCATCTGGTCCGTCCACAGCACAGTGTGGGGAGCGGGGTCAGATTTTGGGTATCTCTCTTCTGCCACATAGCTCTCAGTGGGACACCACGGGTGGCTCCAGGCAGGGGTAGCTGCCCGCGTCTCCACAATACAGTGAGGCCCAGAGATGCCCAGGGGACGGAGGAGCTCTGCCGGGCTCCCTGCTCAGCTCTCACCCTGACAAGGGCTGCGGGACATCGGCGAGCTGGCGCAAACCTGGCAGGCGAGGCTCGGTACCACCTGCTCCTCCTTGCCCGCTACTTCCCCTCCCTCCTCATCGCCGCCCGAGCCGCCACCCCGGCAGCTCCCGCTGGCCCCCGCCCGGTTCCGCGGTCGCCTCCGCCCTCGGTCCCTCCCCGCCGCCTCCCGCAGCGGCGCGGCCGCCGGGTCCCTCCCATCCAAGATGGCGGAGAGTCTCCCCGAGCATGATCGGATCCTGCAGGAGATCGAGAGCACTGACACAGCCTGCGTGGGACCCACCCTGAGGTGAGTGGTGGCGGGGGCCGCGGTGTTGACGGCGGGCGAGGGTTCTCCGACCCGTCCGGCCTGACCGACCGCCCGGGGAGCCCCAGCCCGGCCCGGCGAGGCCCGGCCGCGCTGTCTGACAGCTCCTCCCCAGAGACACCGCGGGGCCGCCCGCAGCGCCTCCGGCGGGAGCTGCCCCGGAGGGGACGCGCAGCCCACGGGAGTGCTCCGCGGAAGCTCGACCGTCGTCTCCCGTCCCGGGTCCTGGGGTGGTGGAGGGTGAAGGGGCTAGCGCGATGCGGTGCGGCCGCCTGTCACCCGCGGGTCGGCGGCGCTGACACGGAAGGACGGCCGAGGAGAGGCTGCAGCCGTGCCCCAGCCCCGGGCCGGTCTCTCTCTGTCATTGTCTGCCAGGGAAGCGGGGCGCTGCCTGGCTTCCGGCGGGGTGGGCGCGGCGGGGCCGGAGTGGGGCTTCGGAACGGGGCACTGGGGCTGGGCCCCGCCGTAACCCGCTGCCAGCCTCTCTGTTGCCCAGGCAGGGATTGCTCCTGCCCCGCGCTTGAGCACGGGGCGTCTCCTTGAGGTGTTCCGGTGCCCCCAGGTCTAGGCTGAGGACGGGACCGAAACCGTGTTGTGGGCGGGTGTTTGCATCAGTAACTGCAGGGCTGCTCTACATACAGCCTTTCTAATGCAGTCTGAAACCTCCTTCCCCGGCCAGATTCCTTCTGGGAATGTGACAGTGTTAAGAGCATTTCCGAAATGCCATTACTTCAATGTTTCTATCCACCACCCCCAAATTCTACATACTGCTTAGTTTTTCTTGTTGGAGAAAAATGTGTCAATGTTCTTCAGTTTAAGCTGTGGAGAGAAGGGCAGGGCCTGGAGGGAGTGAACTGGGGTGTGGAGGAGGTGCAGAGGGAAAGGGGATCGTCATCCTGGAGCTGTGCTGATGCTTCCCTGATTAGACACGTCTGAAAGAAGTCAAAAAGCATGGATGCTAGCCAGACTGGGAGAGAGAACTGTGAATTTGCACATTATCTCTTTGGGAAGACATGGAGAGCCTGTGCTCAGGGAACTGGAAAAGGCAGTTTGTGTGACAGCATGCTGCAAGGCACTGCTGGCATTCCCTGGATGTACTCACTGGAGAGTATGGACAGGGCTTTGAAAGGATACATAGGGTACATGGGTGGAGAACCTGCTGTTGAGAACTGTTGGAAATGTATGTTGCTTGTGAAATGGTGCGTTTTGCACTTTGTAGAGAATGATTTTGTGCTGTGTCTGCAGTGGGTCCCCAGCACCAAGGCTGTGTAGGAGGTGGCAGTCTGGGCATTGTGGAAAGCTGGGGCTAAGCAGTCCTCAAGGAGCCCAAATGGAGGCATATGATAGGGTGGCCTAGCCTAGACATCACACAGGGGCTGCATGTGTGGTCTTGGAGGTCAGCTCAGAGCAAACTGTGCTCTCATCTTACAGTCCCTTAAACACAGCCAGTATGGGAATACAGTGTGGAGGTGCCAAATCTGAGCATCACAAGGAGTGAGAGAGAAGCCTGTGAGAGTTTGTGAACTTTGGTTGAGAGAAAGTAGCTGATATGCTTTCAGACTTGAGCTGTCCCTGGAGGCAGTTTGGCCATGTCTCAGCTAACAACCCCAGGCAGCTTGGAGCTGATGCCTGCAAAAAATACACCAAAACAAGCAAACAAAAAATTAGCAAGAAAATATTAAATATAACTGAAGTTTTGCTACCATCTCCAGTATAGAGTTTATACCAGAGGAACTTATGTAAAGGACAAGCAGAGAATCAGGCTGCACAATAGAAGGTGGCGTGTTTGAGAACCAGAGGAAAGAGACACTATGAATCTCTTATTCATATTAAGAATTTAAAATATGTCTAAGTTTTTATAAATATGGACATTTCATTTCTTAATTTCTTGCATGTTTCTGTCTTTTTCTATCTCATCTGTCTTGTCTATCTTGTTATCTCGCTGACTTTTTAGAAGGGGAGTTTTGCATCACTGACTTTCAGAATCTTTAGAAAAGAAGTGCTATGTTAGCCTGATTTTACCTCTAATGTTCATATACAAATAAAAAGCCCTAGGCTAAATAATGGTTACACCTGCTGAGTCTTTGAAAGAAGTCCAGCCAGCCTCACATAAATATGCTGCTACTAAGAACAGCAATGTTTAAAATCAAAACTGTAGCTATCTGTTCAGCTATGCCTGTTAAAATTTGTGAATTGCTGTGTGAAACTGAAGAGTGTAAAATCCCACATCTAATCATGAGATCTGTTTCAATGAACAAAAGTGTGAACATAAAATGGAACATTATTTTCTGCACAAGATCTAGGTTTCACTTGCTAAACAACATAAAGCAAGGAAATGAGTTGAGCAATTCCATGTGCAGTTGCGTAAGGCTGCAACGTAAAGTGATCCATCTATTTCCAGTTGCGGAAGCTATTGATGCCAGTTGTCTCGTGTAATGACTGAAATTTCATTAATTTCACTATGCGAAATTGAATGTTTCTGTAATCTATGGTCTGTAATGCTTGGAGAATGTTTATAGCATCATGGTCTGTGATGCTCGGAGAATGTTTATAGCATCATGACATGAAGTACCAATATTCCTACTCAAGTAGCAGGACAAAAGGGCATGAGGTGAGGGATTTGGATAAGTAGTATGAGGTAAGACTAAATGCTGAAGATCATAGGATATGCAAGATCTAACTTATCCTTAATTGTTCATATCAAGATCTGAATATCTTCCTAATGCATCCATTCTTCACATAGGAATTGTAATTTTTTGTGGGCTGTATGCAGATTCCATGGAAACATACTTCTGCTCTTGTTTTTCTTCAGTGTTTTGTTTGCTAGTTTGGTATAGCTGTGTCTGCTGGGATATTGTTTCCTACCCTGCTAGAAGAGTGGCAGCACTTGTGTGTATGATGTAAAAGAAATGGTAGCATACATTAACATGTAATGTTTTGTGTAAAATTTATAGATAAGGAACAACATACAGACTGATCCTGCAGGTGATACTCTAGTGCTGTGATCCACCCATGTATAGGAATGTGGAACACAGGTCCTTTATAGGAGGAATCAAGGTACAGCTAGTACAGTTGGGATTATTCACTATTTAGCAGAGCAATTTAACTCCTAAAGATTGTTCTGCATCTCCAGAAATATGAAATGAAGAGATTGAGTTTTATTTAATTAATTTATGTTGTATTTGATGAAATTAATTTTCCTTTTGAATTTTAAGTAGATGAGGTTATTGATTTAAAATTGCTGGTATTTAACTTGCATCTCTAAATTTAATGACACACACTAAGTCATTATAAATGAGTCTAAAATTAACTGTGTAACATGCCTTTCATTAAATAGGCAGACTGTGTATAGCAGACCAGGATTATTTCTTTTTTCAGCAGACTCTGTGAAACTTTTATCAACATCTTTCTAGCTTTAATGGCCAACTAAATGAGATTAATGACAGCACCTGTTAATGGCTTGTCACTCTCACATTTTTATATAACATGTTAATATCTTATAATTCATGTCATATACATACTGTTGGGCTTTGCAAAAGCAGGGAGAGTTGTCAACGCATTTCTAATCTTTATAAAGGAAAAGGACAAAAAGAAAGGTAATTCCAATATAACTCTCCAGAAAAAGAAACCAATCCCAGCAACTTTCAGACTCTCATGGAGCTATGTATAAATACATATAAACAACATTTTAAGAGTCAAGTTTTAAGAGTGTCTTCACACTTCTTGAATACTCTGTTGGACATGCCAGTAATTAATAAGATAAATTCTATTCAGTAGAAAATAATTGACTTTATATGGTGGTTAGTTAACTTTATGTTGGTCAAAATAGGTTGAAGTGCAGCTGAACAGAGTAGAAGATGTTTTTCTGCCAGTGTCCTGATATACTATACTTACAGCTCTCTTCAAAGTTGTGATAATGTGTAATATTTCAATGCTCTTAAAACCCCCCCAAAATATTTAACTCTTAAACTGTAGCTTGGTAATATATTGCATAAGTGTATGGTAGACTTTTTCTGAACACTTCTCATGAGTATCACATCACTGAGTCTCCAGTGTTCTGTCATCCCCACGTACACCCTGTCAGAGGAGTACCTCCATGCCCACCCTCAGTTGACTAAATGACTAATACAAAAGTAAAATCAAATTTAAAAATTATGGGGGAACTGATGATGGCAATTTTGTAGCTAAGGTGCAGTTGATAAGAACATGCCTTGTCTGTTGACCTTTCCTTAAGTGGAATGTCCTCCATGGCTTTGTCCCACAACTTCTGAGCATGCAGCTCAGAAGATGCTCCTTGAAAGTCAGTGTAAAAATGCTTTTAAGCAACTTCTCTGTTCCTCTACTCCTGAAATCTGTCATCACCAGGCTATTGCCTGGTATCTCTAGGTTGCTGTAAGTCGTACTGGCCATGAAATTTCTCTGCAGGGTTATTAGAGGGCCTCCTATGAAGACATTTCATTGGCATATGGTCTTTGGCTACAGGAATCACATTGACAAGTGCCATTAGTTTGATGTGTTTCTGTCTGATGCCGCAATATGCTGTGGTGACCTTCCACTGACCTAGCACTGTATTACACTGGTAGATGCAGCACTGAGCCACCCAGCTGCAAAGCAAAAATCACTTCTGCATGGTGCTGCTTTTTTCTTTCATTTAGTTTGAACAGATTTTGGAGGTAGAATGTAGATTTGTTGTGAGTCCCAAATGTGTATAGGTGAAGTGTTAGAAGCAACTGATAACTGTTCATCCTGAGCTTTTCTCCTTGTGTTGGAGAAAAGCTGAAGGAAGGTAAAGAGCATGCTTCAGTTAGACATCATTAGAGGAGTAAATTGAGGAAGAAAAGGTAAAAATAGTGATCCAAAAAAGACCGTTTTGTCCTTTCCTGATCAAGGTTTCTTAAGAAAATTCAGAGGGAGAAATATGGAATAAGAGTCTACCTCTGTTGCTTTTACTGAATTGTGGCACACTTTGCATCTTCAGGTCCTTTGTCCAAGCTGGGGCTGTAATTGATATTTTGGAGATAGTCATGTACCCACTGAGGGGGCCTGTCCAAACCCAAGTAAATAAAGAGCCTCAGATACCCTGTAGAGTATGACAGGGTGCTCTGAAGCCTCAATGTAACTTGTTTTATCAAAAGAATACATTATTATTACTAGCAAACCTGATTTAGTCAGATTATTCTCTATCTTTAGTGGGAAAGTTAGTATGCAGTAGCATATGCAGTGTGAATGACTTCTCTGTACATGGGAAGTAGTACTGCCCTGACAGTTGCAGGCTGGGAAATACTTTTTTCTGAGCACTTGCTTATGGGCTGTTGGGATTTGTGATGTGGTTATCCAGTGACAAAATGTGGTTGCCCTCATTTTTGTTCTGTGGTCTTACTTGTCAGGTATGATTGTCTAAAGGCTCTTTTCTGTGTTTCCATTATTTTGGTTTTGGAATATGAGCCAGCAATTCCCATTTTTGTCTGTAGCTTAGCCTTGTTTTAAATATAGAGTAAACATAAGAGGACTCTGGGATCATAAATCAATGCTTTGAACCAAAATTTAAATGCTTGATTATGTATTTCAATTTAAAATTGCATGATAATGTTTTACAATATCATGAGATGTTTTTATGGTTTGAAAAATCAGTAGTCTGTATCTTCATTAATGGTCTGTCTTCAAGCCCTGCTCAGTTTTCAAAATAATGTGTTTCATTCCTGGTTCCCTTTTAAATTGAAGTTACGAGGTAGCCTAAAGTAACTAGAAATTCCTTGTGTGTTAGCTGCAGTCTTTTTGGGTCAGGTCACAGAGTATGCTTAGATGTATGTTTATGTATCAGTTTATTATAATAGCTTATATAACTATTTTGCAACTGAGTTGCCATAGAGTAAGGAGAATGGCCTACTTGCTGAGAACAGTGTATCCTGAAAAACTGGTGTTTGGCTTGCAGGGTTGGTTTCAAGTTTTGTTACTTGGTGGAGGATTTGATGATATTATGAGCACTCAAGGTGGAAGTCAGCAGTCAGATGAAGCACCTGTGTGAGTGGGTCTATCCCCAAGTATATTTCTGTGAGGGAGTGTGGAAAACACAGGGCAATACGTTTTTCATTGCTAGGCCATTACATATGATCAGAACAGCATAAGAAGAGTGTGTGCTGTAGACTGATTAATCTGGCACTTTATATACTCAGCAGCAGAACTGCAGTTCTGATTTTCCTGTAGGCTAGCCTGATATTTCAGGCAGATTTGCCATCGGTTGCAAGAAATATTTTAGAAAAAGGTAAGGATTCATTTCCATTGCTGCAAGTTTCAACATCATACTTCTCTATGTTTTTACAAAGCCTGGAACTGTTTGTGGGTAGTCATTTCTATTGTAGAAAAAATCCTTAGCTTTAATGCTGATTAAGTTTGTCATGAAATATGTCTGCAAATCAGGTTATCTTGATCTTTCTAAGTGTTCATTCATCAGCTTCTGACTCAGTTCTTGTGATGTTTTCCAAATGGGCAGCTGCCAAATGAAGCTTTAACCTAACTGGTAACTTACACAAATAATACTTCTGAAATAGCTCTCTCTAATTTCACAAGTATTACCAAAGAGTTTGAAATTGTTCCTGTGTGTAGGAAGCACTTTTCAAAATACATTAAAGCTTTTAAAATAGGGATCATCTGCCAAGAGATCCGGAATAGTGTTCGTTATAGGAGGTTCATTCAGTTTGTATGAACACAGCTTATTCACTGTTACATCCATTAAATTTAGGAAAACGAATTGTTATTCCTGTCATTTCTTCATTGACTTATTCCTCAAGCTGATTTTAAATAGTGTCTGTTGGCCCAGATTTCGGACATGCCATATGCATGGGAAATGCATAATTTTTCATCCTTCACAAATGCCAATCACATGGGTACTGAACTTTCTTGCAGGCTTTTTTTGGAGGAAGCCAACAGCATGCACTGTACTCTAGCTTTGTGTGCTGAACCATTTCTGTGAGACTTTACAATTTCCTCAATACAGCTGTCTACCTGAGAAGCCTTAGCATAATTCAGTATAATGCTGGTTTTGACCTGTAAGTGCTTGAGTGTTGCACATACAAGGCTGAAATTGCAGGAACTCCAGTTGAGCAAGTTTTGTCATCTTGCATTTTATGTATTATACTACTAAAATGGGCTCATAAAAATCTATGAGGATTGATATTTCTTAAATACTACTTCTAAGATAATGCCAGGAATGGGTTTGCAATAGGAAACTATTTCTAAGTATATGGGTTGTAATAAATGATTAAGTACTAGCTCTCTCAAAACCGTCAACCTATCTTTACATCAGCATCAAGCAATCACATTAGATTTTATCTTACTGAAGGATTTGCAATGGCTAGTATAAAATCTAGCTGTTGCCAGTCTTTCTGGTGGTGGTTGAAGTGCCCAGACCTAATCCCTGCCACCACAGATCTGGGTATAATGATGCCATCATGTTCATTTTGATGTTCAGCTTTGAGTATGCTCAGCAACGCACCTCGTCCTCATTTTGTACATGTTTACTGAGCAATTATTTGTATGCCTGGCAAACTGTCTTGTGCAGGAAGGAGTTAACAATCTGTCCTGAAGCCTGCCTGAAGCCCTTCCTGTACCTCAACCTTTGCCAGTAATACCAAACTAGTAGCAAACTTAATCACTGATGGAAGTATTAAAAAGGAAATATTCAGGTTTTAGAGTGCATCAGACTTTATGGAAAGATCTGGGGCTTGACAACAAGGACCTAAAAGATGCCTTTGAACACTTCTTCACTAGGGACCTTCAGAGAGTGCAGGGATTTTTTTATAGCATGAGTAAGGGGTTCAGCTCTAATACTGTGAATGGGGTTTTCACTATGTCTCAGAGAAAGTAATTTGCTTGCAAAACTGCAGTGAGTGTAACTTGCAATTCTCCCATGAATTAGAGTAATACAGAATCAATAATGCATATACTGTAGCATGTACCTAGGGAGATACTTTTGAGACATTTCAGCTTTAAAAAGAAGTGTTTAAAGTTTCAAGTATCATCTACTTCAATTTTAATGCACTACTCTCATTTCTATTACAGGCATTCAGATATTTCTGTTGCTAGCAGCTCTCACTGTTACTTTTACAGTTTTCACACTTCCTTATGCATAGAGTAACCTTCAGCAAGGCAACTTTCTTCTGAGTTTTGTTTTTAGTTAATTTCAACAAAAAAGTAACATAATTGATACTGTTTCACACTATATGTTTAGTCTATTTTGTTTCATAAACCTAGGAAACTGTAACAAAGTAGCCAATGTGTGCTACCTTCTCTTGAAATGTGGACTTTCTACCTTATGCTGGAGTGTTCTCTTTCCCTAAGGCATGAACAGTTTCTGCTGCTTAGTCTGTTTGTCAAGCAGGTAAAGGAGTTGGAGAAAGGTAACAAAAAGTAGTAGAAGTCAGTTGCTTCAACACTGTTATTTGCTTCCCAACAGAGAAACACTGTTAGTTTCAGTTGGGCTTTTAAGTTAAAACTAGGCTTTTTTTTTAAAAAAAGGTCATCTTTCATTTTCTTTAATGATCCTGGGAGATGTGAATATGCAAAGACTATATAGAACAGGCTGTTAATTTGCATAAGGGAAAGGCATGATAATTTTCTATGTATTGTCTATGTGAGCTCATAGAGTTAGCAAAAATTAATAATAAAAAATTATTGTAAAATATCTGCTGTGGTTATATGTTTACAGAGAAGTGTGACACATCAAAGAATTACCTGGTTTGATCTGTATTGAATGAAGTATGTTCTGAATCCAATTGGTTTCAAAACTTTAATTATTGGATATCTTACTTAATCTTGGAACTTCTTGATTTCTAAAATTACATATATTTACATTGGTATAGTGTTGGTATTCAAAGCCTATTGAAATAAGACCTAGACATTTGTGACATTAAATATTCTATTCTATTTCATGTCTTATGAGGGCTGTACTGAAATGGTACATATTTATCTAGAAGAGTATGTCTAAAGTGCCCCAGATAAAGAAGACAGGTTATGTATAAGTTGTAAATGATGGCTACGTATTTCTGGGACATGGGTAATGGAAATCTGATCAATTCTTTAAAAAGAACTTGGAAGCTCACAATTTCATAGATGAATCCATTGCTTCTAAAATGGAACAATTTATATTTCATTCTGTGGAAATATAAAGGGAAGATAAGAATATTGGTATGTGGACTTCAGTTTCTTAACATATTTTATATGAAATAATATAGGTTCCAACTATGTCCACTCTACCCATTTAGGTATATGAAACAGCTGGCCAAACTTGAAAGTTTATTATGTGGTGATTGCTGGTGCCACAGTGTGTGAACCTGGTACTTTCTTTGCGGTCTTTTTTATCTGCTATTACAACACAAAATTAGAAAAGAAAAAAAATAGTACTGCAGCACTTGTTTTTCAGTTTCTTGCTTCATACATCAGTAAGTCGCACAAAGGCTTAGCAGGAAGAGGCATCTCCTTGGTCAGCAGTGTAAAAACAGGAAGGAGGAAGTCTATTGCAAATCTGGGTTTACTGATTATCAGTTCATGTTTCGCTGCAGAGGATGTCCATTAACAGCCATCAGCGTGATCCATTGCTTATCCAGCATGAACAATGACTGCTGTAGTGCTGCTGCTAAAGAATATGGACTCTGCTTATAGGAAGTAATGTTAACTAACAAACTGTACTCGGCCCTTTCCTGCTCATAGAAACAGGATACTATTAGTGAGAACAATTCACAGAAATTGCACATCCAGGAAAACCAGGCAAGCAAAGCATAACAGCTAAATGAAGATTAATAAAATCTTTTCTCAGATTAGGCCTATGTTGAGTTCTGCATCATTCTGGCAGGTAATGTGATCTCTTAAATATAGCTGTGAGGTGTAACTGTGAAAGAGGACGACAGAACTGGACCCTAGGTAGCGCCTGGCAGAGAAAGGCTGCTTAGGTTTTAAGAAATGTTCTTATTACCATAACTCCAGTTGAATTGCAGGAAACACCTGGACAATATTTTATAAAGCCTTTTAGGTTGTATGCAGCAACCTATATGAAATTACTCCATGGAAAAATCCCCACAAAGTTTGGAGTTTGTGTAAACAGAAAATATCTTTGTATATTGTAGGACAAAGGAAGTTTCTGCAGTGTTTCCTGTGAAATTGCAGCTTAAATGGAGTTTGTGATACAGTATCGTTGGTTAGGGAAGCCATGGTTATAGTCACAATGACAGGTCTGTTTTATTGGGCAGAATCTTAATTTTCATGGACAGTGTTGTTAGTTTGCATTGATCCCACTGAACTTGTTATGCAAATTTGAATTGTAAACATTATTTTATTTCATAACTGTTTTCTTTTTCTTTTTATTATTTTTTTTAATTAAATGAGAAATGGAGGGAGAGGACAAACATCTACTGGGCCACTTCTTGCAATATGTTTATGGGAGCTAATTGAGAGCATCTCTAGTTAATTGAGAGCCTCAGTACAAAATTAGTTTTGATAGCAAGATATTAATTCTAAAAACACAAGTAGTTTCTTCATTTGAGAGTTGATTTATTTGTATGTGCTTTGTTTTAAGTATTACTTTGAAAAATGGAATAAAAATTGTATGTCCAAGTTGATTTTTTTTTTGTTGTTTTTTGGGTTTTGTTTTTTTTTTTTTTTTTTTTTTTTTTTTTTAAAAATTTTTTTTTAAAATTTATT
>NDXB01016595.1:29754-82521 GCA_002631895.1 Agapornis roseicollis
TTTTTTTTTTTTTTTTTTTTTGTGACTTGGATCAAAATTATTAGTTAAAAATTAACTTTTCCCTCACAATTCTAAATCTGAAACTCTACAAATAAATCCTTTTCTCTTGCATCCTTTGTAGTTCATAAACTGCATGGTCAGGCATATCAAACTTGTACCACTGTTGTGCCAGATATGTGCAATTCCCATCATCACAGCATTCATGGAGATGTAACTGATTGGAACTTACTAAGTGGTTATCAGTACTCTGAAAGGAATGTGTGTATACAATTTTTAATTGCTTCATATGTCTTGTGTAACCAGGAAATGAAAGACTTTGTGGCAATATAGGCAAGGGTGGGGAACCTGCAATTCGTCCTAGAAATGGGAAAAAACATTTGGGGTTTGGGGTTGTGTGAAAATGGTGAAGGGTAACAACTCACTAGTGAGGAGCTGCTTTGTCCTGTAAAGAGATCAGTATTTTTTCTTTATTTTCTGACCTTTTTCTTTTTTTTTGTATTGTTCAAATAGCTGACCTGTTTTAAAATCTTTGCTGCTGTAGAACTTATTATGAATTATTACTAAGAAGAGAGTTGTTCATTCTAAATATTTACCGTAATGCTCCATAAGCTCCAAGATGTTTCTCTTGAATATGTATTCCAGTGGAAAAATCAAATCATTGCCCATTTAAAAAACCAAACACACACTAGAAAAAAAAAAAACAAAACAACAAAGCCCAAAACCTTCATCAACTAATAGGTTTTTTTTAGAACCCAGAAGGGCTTTGTTATATATTAATCTTTTTCTTTATCTAATAAACCATTTTAGTAATGTTTTTTTAATTGACATCACCAACTACCAATTCATGTTATCTTTTGAATTATTCTTATGAAAATATGCAGCTTTTTTTGTAATAAAATGAACTCTTCAAGTTAATTTTTGTCTGAAGCCTGGGTACCTAAGCAGTTCTGCTTACCATTCAAAATTACAGCTACTGCCATAGATAATAAGGACAAAATTTCTTTAGTTCTTAACCTGGTTAGTCTTGCAACTCAGTCTTTTGTGCAAAACTCCCACCAAGTAGATTACAGTGGAAGTTATGTTCAGGTTTCTGATTATTCCAATTTTCTACTGGGGTATTTGCTGAACTCTCAAAAAGTACTTTTAGGCTCCTCTCCTTTTACACTTACTAGTCTATATACACTTCCTTTGCCTACCTTTCCAGTACTCTCGTCAATGTAGTAAATTGATTTCTGGGCTCATGATTTTTTGTTTTCCTTGTGACATTTCCCCCCTACCCCCCCTAGGGAAATGCTGATCATCTTTTAATCCCATTTGCACACAGGCATTTAATGATACGTATGTATGGACCTGTCATTATAGAATGGACCAGATGATTTGAGGAATGTTGATTTTTTAATTAATATTAGTATTATTAGTTTTTGAAGGGTCGGGTGGAATTGATGGCAAGTTAGGTTTTACCATTCTTGGCTAATTTTAGCTCTCTGGAGATGAGCTTTTTTACTCACTCAGCGGCTTGTATTTTTGTGCGTAGAATGGTGCCCTCTGGTGCTTCAGTAGATTTTTGCATGTGAACACGAGAATTGTCAGTCAAACCTATGAAATACGTATTTTCCATAATGTGTTTCAGTTTTGAAAATAAAAATTTTAAGGAGGTTCTTTATGGTATTAAAGCGAGTTTGTTTTATTTTGTATTGGAAAATGGTTGCATATCTGAAAATTCTCTTTCATTTTTCATTGAGACCTGGATTGAGGTCTGTTTATGCTTGTCTTTAGCCCTTCAGCCCAGGAGGTAAGAACAGATCAAGGTGAAAATATCCCTGTTGCAATAAAATTGAACCAGTGACTGAGACATCTTTCTCCTTTAGGTTAAGCTGTCTCTGACTATTTCCAGTTAATTATTTTTCCTCTTTTGAGTGCCTTCTTCACTATCTTGTGTTTACCTAGGCTGATATTAATATGACTCATATTGTCCAGTTGTTGGGCTGAGTCAGAAAAGAAAAAGTCTCTCTCTATATATACAGAGTCCTGGGAAATGGAGATAAGTAACCTACTACACATTACCAGAAAAATCCTTCAGCTCTGCTTGTGCTCTTCATGGGTGCCCTGCTTGCCACATCAATTAGGAAAGAAAATGGTACCTGCCCTGTCACTGATACTCAGTAGTGATGTCTAACTAGTCACTCAAGTTAATGTTCTCTTATTCCAGATTGAAAATTAAAGTGGCATGTTATGTTTGGGTTTGTTTTGTTGTTTTATTTTTATTTATTTTTTAATTGCCAAAACCAAATACAAACTTCTGTCTCCAGTATCAGTGATCATCTCCTTTATTTTTTTCCACTTTGAAGACTCATACTGAGAAAAAGCTTGCTCTTCAAATTTTCATGCTGTAAATCAACAACTAGTTGTCTATAGGTTCCTATATAGATAGATCACAGGTTGAAAGCAATCTGTTCATGTCTTTCAGTTTGGCTCAGCTCAGGTTTGTGCTGTATTTCAGACCACCAGCATCTACTTCAAGAGCCCATAAAGCTGAAGAGGATCCTTGGGGTTTTACATTCAGAAGTGTATGAATGTAAACAGAAATTGAATGAACTATATATTACACATATAAAATTTCTCTTGATAGCTTAGGCACGTTTGCTTCTTTCTATGACACTTCCTACTGATGTATGTGAAGCAACTTAAAGTGAGACAGATTTTTAGGGTAAATGTATATATAAATGCATGTAATACTCATCTCCTGAAGAAATGTGTCTGCAAGGGTTATCACTTCCTCACTCTCTTCCCAACAGAATCTGCTGTGTGTGTGTTTGTGCATTGCAAAGTTTGTTATTTTTGTCTTGTAATTTAAAAGAATTAGATACAGGATGCTTTCAGGATTCTGTGTCTCTCTCCAAGATACTGCAATATGTTTATTTGTTTGCCTGATAGTTTAACACTGAAAAGTGTGGATTTGCTAGCAGCATTGCTCGCAGTGCCATAATCTGTTGAAATGTATACCTTCAGATAATTATTCAAAGCTAGCAATTTACTTTTTTTAGTAAATAAATAAGACATTTAGTATAAGTAAGCTTTGAAATGTATGGATGGAAAATAAGCTTCAGCATCAGAAATAAATTGTAGTGTACTATGTGTGATGTTCTATAATAAGTAAATCATTGTATAATAAGTAAATGCATTGCCTCAGTTGTGTTTGCAGTTTTGAGAAAAAGCCCATTTTCTGTCCTTGGCCTTAGATGGCATGGCTCTCTTGAGTGCACTTAAAGGCCAGTGCTTTAGGTCAGACTGCCTTCTGAAGCCTCTGAAATAGCATGCCTTAAGGGCACAGCATCTTAAGGAAGTTGGTAAACTTGTTTAATTTATCATCTTACTTCTCTTCTATATCAGAGTTGTGATACAAAGTGTGAATTTATTTTACATAGTGTGATAATTTATTTCTTTAAAAGTAAGGAGTTCTATCTCAGGATTTTTTTCACTAGTGTGATGAAGAGGGTTGATTTGTTATTGCTCCCACAAGATGGAGCTGTCTACATATGAATGTTAAGGAGCTCTGTCAAAATACTGGCTTAGATCGCAGAGCACCGTTTATTAGTATCTCTGCAGAAAACAATACAATGTAGAACATAAAATGGTAAGTATTATCTTAATAAGGTAGGGTAATCTTGTGGTTAAGGGAGCCTGTTGGGATGTACAATTTTAAACATTTATTCCATGTATGATTTTGAATTTAATATTGTGAAAATACCCCTGATAATTATCAATCTGTATGGTTTTTATTATCATTAAATTGAAGTGTGAGTAGTTTGATAAAAAATAATAAATACTTTTTTTTATAACAGTGAATAATGTATTGCCTGTGCTACATAGTACACGGTTCTGTAATTTCTGGCTATGTTGTCCAGAATTGTTTGATAATGTTTTAAAGTGAAATCTCCTGATCACAAGTTATTTTTTTCTGTCAGTATTTAACAGCATGTCTGCCAGTGCTGGCAGATCTAAAATCAATAAAAAGGTATAAAGACAGTTACGCTGAACCGCAGCTGCTGGATACCCTAAAATCATGAGGCAATGACTAAGTGCAAAAGGACAATGCATTGCTATCACCAAAGAAAGTTTGGTGATAAAAACTCAAGTGTGGAGTTCCTCTTGCGCCATCTTTTTACATTCTTGTTCTCATTTGAGGTATATTTGGTCTACTGTGTTTATTACTGTTTTCGCTTACGGTTATGTTACGCAACTTACAGCAATAGATGGAAGTCTTCTATGTTCCTAACTTTGTTATAGTGATACTTCTTTCTCACTTCCCTTTCAGAACATTGGAAGGAGAACTAACCTTGAAGACTTTTTCTACCCTTAAATAAAAGGCTTAAGGAAGCAGTAATTTCTTTCTGGTTTTTGCTTTAGTATTCAGTGCAATATAGCTGGTAAGGCCAGCCCATTCAGAGGAAGCTCATGTATGCCTGATATCTGTGAATGCACTATCTGATGCCTCTGGTCCTCTTAATCCTTTTATTTCTTCTCCAGGAACTCTGGAGACAGGTGGATAGTGCTCTGTGCTCACTCAGTGAGCTGATTATATGTCTTACACCCTTCTTTCCTCCCAGGCCAGGTTGCTGTTTCTCCCTCCAACCAGCACCATATTCTGGTTGCAGGTGTGTCCCACTGGCAGGAGTGGGACACTCATGGTCTCCCACCAGGGCCCTTTAAACTGCAGAAGGAGAGACTTACACTTTTGTTCTTTCCAGTTTTGTTTTCAAACTGCAGTGTTGAAAAGGGTGAGGGGTATTTTTTCCTTTGTGAACCACTTCATGGGTCAACAATCTTGTATTCTTCCCCTGTTGCACTTTGGAGGAAAAAGCCTGCCTTTCAGTACCGTAGCCTTATTTTCTTATCATAAACAATACTGTACTGAATATATTTTTACCTGAGAAAAATATCTATAACAAACAGGCTATCAAGAATTGGCTTTCTTCCTTTGGCATGTGTGACAGCTTATTTACCTTTCTCATTTCTCTTAACTTCAGTTGCTTCTTTGAGTATATTGTTGAAGGTCTAAAGGAACTCAAAAAGGATGAAGAATCTAGTTACAAGACTCTTTTTCTATCTCTTCTATATGCTTTTCTTTTTGAAAGCTCAAGTTCTTGTCAGACACTCAGCTATAGGTTTGTTGAACGGGTTATGATGATCCCAGATCATAGCAGAACCCAGATGTCTGGTTAGAAAAGAGGATCTTGAAGAATATGGGAACTTATGCTTCCTGAAAAAGACTGGGAGGGAAGTACTTTCTCTCTACTAAGGGTTTTAGAGGCTTTGACTTACTCTTGCCTGGGTCTTGAACTTAAGACTACTTGTACAAGCAACATTTTGATTACTGGAAGTTTAGCCTTTTAGCCTTTCAGTTTTTCCCCATATCAAATATTATTTTTTCTTTAATCTTTTTTTTTAAACAGCTTCTCTTTATGATTTCTGGGGAAACGTTTGTAATTATGAAAGGAAATTAGAGACTAAAATAAGTAAATTTTTTTGATGTCCTGATTTTTTTGAATGCTTGCAGTTCACAGTATAAACATGTTTGTGTATATATGACTGTATCATGCTTATATTGCCTTTCTCATTCTATCCAATAAGCTGCTTCAAAAATTACCTGTCTTAGTTGTTGTTGCTCTATCAAGTTATTAATCAAATTTTGGAACTGCTTGTGCCTTACCTTTCTTGAAAGATTTTATACCTTTGTTTATACCTTTATACCAGTACAGTTCTCTGTGGTACGACTTTTCTTACTTTCTCTACTAAAATCTAAAGCTTTTAAGTGCTCCCTGTCTCCTTTGCTCACTCTCACTCTTGAGCATTTTTCCACACAGCTGTTTCTGATGCAGCTCCATAAGCTACATCAATTTCAAGGCAATTTCCCCAGGAGTCCTGTTTCTTGCATGAGGTTTGTAAGTGTGCTATTCAAACAATTAGTAAAATAAACCAAAAGGTCTGATTTTAGCCATTTCTGAAAGTTAGATCCCACTGAGATAGCAGCCTTAGGCATGTGTGTGTTGTGGTTTTGCTCTGGGAGATGTTGAACATGGACAGGTCGAGGCAGGGAGCAGCAGGGATTGCCTTCTGCCAGGAGCCCGGCTGCTGCTGTCGTTCTGGCTGGAAACATCCAACCCTGATTTAGTTGGATAACTCTGGTGTTAGGAATACCAGAAAAGCAAATTTGTATGTTTGCACTTCTTTATATTTAGTAAAGAGTGGAATTTGATGGAAAAGCGATCCATGCTAGTTGAGGTGGTTGGAGAAACTGATTCTTTTGTACGCATATTTGAGCATTAGGGCATAAATAACAGACCAGTGAGGCTCAGGTCATGCATGATGTAACTGGTTAAGCACCTGGATTAATGCCATAAGGGCTGGGTTCAGTTCTCAGTTTTGTGCCATCTCTTTCTTTTAATGCGGATTTTGGTAGAGTGGATCACGAACAATGCCACTCTAACATCCAGTTTGAGTGTTTTTACCTTCTTTTTAAGAGAGCGATTTCAATAAAGATCTTTGCATGCTATTTTTAACTGGGAGGGAAAGTAAACTTTGATTTTCTTATTTGTATTTAACAGATCTGTATATGATGACCAACCAAATGCACATCAGAGGTTTATGGAAAAACTTGATGCCTGCATACGTAACCATGACAGGGAGATAGAAAAGATGTGCAATTTTCACCATCAGGGCTTTGTGGATGCCATTACAGAACTTCTTAAAGTTAGGGCTGATGCAGAAAAATTAAAGGTAAGAAACTAGTTATTCAGAGTTTCATATATTATTGTCTTTGAAAGAAGAAACTTGACTCTTCTACTGAAGATTAAGAATTTAGTGATTATTACATACACTCTGATGTTTGCAGTAATTTTTTAAAGGTGGTATGTTTAGGATTTGTGATTAGAGCTATGTTGCCTGATCTACTAATTTACTTTTACAAAGCTAAATATTCTATTAGGTCTAATTCTGATATCTTTAAATATATATATATATTCAGAAAATGTTACTAGAATTATTTTGCACTTTTTAAAGCTGATATTTCTTACATAGGTATTTTTCTACTCCTGCATTTAGATGTCAGACCTTAGAAACCTTTAAAATCTTGATTAGAAAAATAAAAATGCTGCAATTATGCATGAAAATTTTTTTTCTTTACTTTGTAATGAGTAGAAGAGTAGGTGAAGTTAGTAGTTTTCATTAGAAATGAGAAATAAGATTTACTACCAAATCAGAACTCAAAATAGTGAATTATGAGATCCGTCCCTTTTAGCTCTCTTTACACATTTGAGAGCAAAATATGCACACCAGACAGAATGAGCATAGTTCATCAGAGGTTATGATTAGAAGAGCATTATATAAAGGATATTCAGATAACAAGAGACCAAATACAGCGTCAATGAGGTCATTGAGCATCTTTGTTCAGAAATTAATGAGATTTTTAATAAACTAGAATGTGCTTCCTTATTATGATGACCTAATGAGTCACTTACTATGTGGGAAAATCTGAGGTCGAGCTTCGCCTGCACCTGCAGCATTAAAATGTTGCTGTGGTTTGGAGATTTCCACGTTTGATGTTAATCAACCACCCAGTGTTTGCATTCAGCAAAGTATGAATGTTTAATTACCATAAAATGCAATCACCATTTCTTACAGACAATGAATGGCCCATAGAGCTCATTGAGGTTATCAAAAAGGGACCAGTGGTCAATTGGGTCAATGATTTGAATTGTTTGACAGACCTACAGAAACAAGGAAAGTTCAAAAATCCCAAGTAAATTTGAGAAGTTTGCCACAGAATCTGTTAGAAAGAACTGTCATAAGTAATTGAAGTTAAGAAAAGCCCTTTGCGATCAAAAGTTCAAGTTCAAGCTGTAGAGTTAATTTGAATTTGCATTTCTTTGTTCTAAATTTCTCATGAAGCATGATCTGATTACAAGGGTGAGCAGTCACATCAGGGCAATATATGCATATTTGTCTAACAAAGGTGAAATTATTTTTAAGGTCCAAGTTACTGATACCAACCGAAGGCTTCAGGATGCTGGGAAAGAGGTGAGAAAATGGTGCTTCCTATATGGACATTGTGAAAATATTTGTAGCAAATTACATTTATTTGCATAATTTAATTCTGATTTTATTTTATTTTATTTTATTTTTTTACTTTTAATCTCTAAGGTGATAGCCCAAACAGAGGAGATCATCCGCTGTAGAGTTCAGCAAAGGAATATTACAACAGTTGTGGAAAAACTACAGTTGTGTCTTCCAGGTGAATGACCCTTAGTTCAATATTGAATAAAGTTACAACAATCAGAATGGAGAATAATTTTATTTTTTAGGTTATAAATCACTTTTAAGTTTGTTAAACTGGAGCATCCAGTTTAACAAAAAACTGAATGGGTTTTAAAAAGATGTCAATATGAAGGTCCCACGTTTTTTACAATATTTGACATGGACAATTATGACACTTTGTGAGAAGAGAGATACAGTCTATACATATAGTCAGACATATATTCAGTGAGACAGATATAAATGATGCAAACAATATAGCCACATACATCTTTAAATGAAGTAATATTCTTAAGCATTATAAACTATAAATTTGCTGCTTAACAGGGTGTTTTTTACTGTTTGAATTCTAGGGAAAACACTAATGATTCTACTTCAACTTCTAGCTCTGTGTCATTACAACAGTTCAAGAGTTTTTATATAGAACATAAGAGCTCTAAATGACATTTTAGAGAGGTAACATTTTATGACTACATACAGCTCTATAAGGATTTTATCCTGTTTGTGATATTGGCATAGAAAAGATTGGAGAATTTTTCTTTGTAAAGTCTTGTTGACTTGTTATGAGTACAGTAGGTGGTACTGTTGCCCTTTAATGGACCCAGGGCATAGACTGGTAATGCAGCTAAGGTTATGGTATGTATTAAGTAAATGAATATACTTGGTGTATATAGTGTCTACTGTTTTGTTTAATCTTATATCTTTTTTCATTAAAGAGCTGTTAAGAATTCAGTTCTTTTGTCTTTCTTTTACTAGTTTAATTGCATTTATGTTACAGTAGGAATTAAATAAGGTAAATTTAGGATATCCTTTTCTATGGTTCATTTTGTCCTTTACAGTATATATTTTCCTCTTTTATTAACTAATGCCACAGTAAGATAAATGGGTTAATCTGCTTGTCTTTATGCAGTGCTGGAAATGTACAGCAAACTAAAAGAACAGATGAATGTAAAAAGGTGAGTGAACTTAGTTCTATGAGTAAAATGTAACATTTGTAAGTGAACTGATAGAATATTTACTTGTTTACATTAGTGTTTGCTGTTCTAAGTCCTGTAGCTTGGTTTGTGTAGTCTTATTTTCATAATACCTTGGCTGTGTTTTAAGAATGTTGCTACAAGTGAATAAATGTTATATTAAAGACTTCTAGCAGCTTAGTGATTGCCATGAAAAATAATGTTTACTTAAGTAAGCATCACATACAGTGAAATTATGGTTATAAAATGTGAACTGTATTTTTTTTTAATACTTAGTTTAAGAAGCAAGCATAGTAAAATCCTTAAGGAGTAAAGATATTTCAGAGTGTATTAAAACCTGGTTAATCTATCATGATGTATTTAAATCAAATTCATAATTCAAGAAAAAAGGACATTTCTCTCCATATATCTTTCTTTAGACCTATCAAGTAGTTCTATGCTAATGTGCATGGGGCTATGAGAATAAACTGCAGAAAATGTATTGTTGTTTGGAGTTTTAACCCTCTGTGACAAATTGACTTCTTGAAAAATAATTGCAATCATAATTAAAAATAAATTTATAGAATAATGGTTTCTAACTGGTATGTGACAGTTGCTCTTTCGTCTGTTGTATCTTCACTTCTTGAAGAGCCTGCTGTAACCACAGTATCACCAGTTCTGTCTCCATAGCATCTTGGCTACCCCTACCCCCTGTAGCTGCCATCCTGCCCTGCTGGGGCTGCTGCAGCCTTGCGCCTCATCCACACCCACCCCAGGAATACCACTGCTGCTGTTTTCTTCATCCTGATTTCTACGGCATCATTGCCATGTTTATCCCTGCCTGCTTTTTGTACAGTCTCAGTCACACCAATTGCTCTGTGTCTTCCCTTGCTGGATTTATGACCATTGTTGTTGCCTCTTTTTGCACCTGGCACTGCTGCAGTGAGTTCCTGCTAACAAGTCTGTCTGGACCTAACTGCTTCCATTTGGAACTAGCTGTGCATAGTCATGTGTCTACAGGGCTATAGTGTAATCTAGATTTACTTTTGGACTGTTTGTCTGGATTTCTGTTGTCTGGATAGGCAACCCCTCCTGCCATACTGCTGGACATCTGAAAATTCTCAGCAATGGGCACTGTGTATAAGTAAATTGATTCTAAACCCTGCATGTAAACCTGTCCAAAATGCATCTGATCAACTGTGCACATCATATCAATTAGCACTGCAGCCAATCTTTGACAGTGGTATATGTGCTACATAATACCAGTACACATACGCTGTTTGGGGGGGGTCTTCTGCAGAAATGTGAGAGCTTTAAGAATAACCTAATAGCTTTGGCACTATACTGCCTCTTATTACAGTAAAAACTTGTTAGATGTAAACCAGTGTGATAGATCTTACCAGCCTGACTACTACATGCTATTTCCTCTGAAAACGGCACTGGTTTGTTGCAGTGCTCTTGGAGCAGCTCAGCAGAAAGATGTAAACAGTCCAGTGCCTTTGCTACTCTGGTCAGAGAACAGGCTGCTGCGTGTGCTGTCCGAATCACTGCTTCTTTCTGCAGGGTGGTCTGTAGAGGATGCTACATTTAGCTTGTTGACAGTATGGAAGCACTGGGATCAAAGCCTGTATTCTGTTGTTCTCTTACTCTGTCAGACAAACACCATCCCGGTTTTAGAATTTCAAGGGAAGTTGTAGTTCCTAATATCATACTGGAAAGATCACTTAAGTGAGATAAAATTGCACATGGCTTTTAGCATTTTGACTCCATGTTAGCTGATAGAGTCCACTGATGGTTGATATGCTTTCTGAGAAATTTTTAATCTAAATGTAAATTTCTATTATTTAAGAGATTCACATCTGATAATTTTCCTGTGGAAGGAGTTACCAGGCAGGAAGTCTTAAAAGTCAAAGGATGATATACTGAGTTGAGGGGTTTGGGCATGTCATTGTCATACCATAAAAAGATCTAAGAGAGAGGGGAGATGCTGTAGCTTTGATGTACCATACCTTGAAATCACATGGAGAGCAGGTTTAGACTCTGCTGCAGGCTACTGCTCCAGCTCAGATATCTCTTTCATTAGCTACACTACAGTTACTACTTTCCTGTGACTTACAATTCCCTGTAGTACAGCCTAGAGGTGGCTATCCTGTGGAACTTGTAGGTAATTGAAATGGTAATTTCCTTGTGGCTTAGCAGGCAAGAAATCTGAAGAGTGAGTATATCCTGGCCTTTATCACTATGTAACTGAGCAATAACAAGGACATCCATACATCAGTGCAAAAACCTGATTGCTGATGTGTGCAGATACAAGGAATTTCAAAACTAACTTTTCAAAGTTTTGCAGTGAAGCTTTCCTGGAAGACTCAGAGGCAGGAGCATTCACAATCCCTATAGTAACAAAACCATAATGAATGTTTATTTTAGGCAAAAATATTTTTCTCATAAACATTCACTGAGGTTTGTTAATGCAGCAAAGCTTTCATTGTCTTTTTGAAAAAGATCTCTTTTCTTTTGACTTTCTCTGCTTACAGCCTTTTAGAATACATTTTTATTAATCTGTTGTCTTACGGTTTTGCTCTGTGAATAAAGCTGGAATTTCTAATGTTTAAAGGAAAGGAAGACAGAAGTGTGGATAGTCTGTATTTGGGGGGGACAGTTGTTTTAAGATGAAGATTGGAATTCCATTTCCTTCTCACTATGATGGACACCTTTTAAGATAATGCAGGATTTTGGCTCTGAAATACATACTGGTTTATGCAGATGGAATGGAAGCTTACTAAGGAGACCAGAAAGCCATCTATTGATAGCAACTTTTGGTTCCTACCAACATGGGCTGCATTTGAACTGATGACCTGGAGGTGAAAGGCTCTGTATCCTATTTATCTGTCTTCTGAGCTGTGGATAACAGAAGTTGACAAGAACTATAGTTGTAAGAGGAAGTAACTGTGGAAATCTGCTCTAAACAGTTACAATTGGCTAGACAGTTATGGAAGATTTAAAGTCTTAGCTGAGGAAGCATGAGGGAGGGGTGTGGTTTCTCTTCTGCTCTCCAAAACACCTACTTGGGGCTATGCATTTAGACTGGACTACTTCAATCTTTAATTTTTGGTCAGAGATAAGACTATAACATGTTTTATGCAGCTCTGTTACCATGGCCTGTGTGATGGATTTTGATACATGCCTCTGGAGGAAGTTCCCACTTGCTTCAAGTGATTTTGGTCTAACTGGGAGTTGTTAGAACCGGTGTTTTTGCAAGTCTCTTCCACAATAAGTATTACAAAAAACCCCAAACCCACCATGCAATGAAAATAATTAAACAAATCCACATGCTAAGGTTGTTGCTGAATCTTCTTGAATCTTCTCTGAAAGAGTATGGTGCTTCAGAAGGAGCTTTTTGCCCTGAAACACATGAATTTGTTTTCTGACCTTACTATAAGATTTCTGCTGAACTGTGGGAAAGGCAGAGTTGATTAGTTATTTAGGTTAGTAAGCCTCACTGAGACAGTCATGCGGCCTTTCTCTCCATGAACCTTTCAGTAGACCTGAAAACATACAGGGTGCAAATAGGAAAATCAGTGATTTTTATAATTTGGTTTCACCCATATCTGTATGGAATGATTTCAGAACAGATAAAACCAATGATGTTTTGGTCTTCTGCATTGTTTTCGAACTATGTCAAAATGAAGCATCAGTTGCAAAACAATACTTCCCAAAGATACCATGGCTCTGGCAAAAAACTCTATCAAAACATGTATTTGATACTGAACTGTCAACTGCTTGATCTCTTGCCACACTCACAACCCCATGCATTCAGTAACTGCTGTTTTTAAAAATTCCACAGATCTTGTGTGTTTGGTTGGTTGGTTGTTTTGGTTTTTTTTTCCTCAGGTCTTAGTCCTTTTGGGTAACTGATAAACTTGCTATGCTGGGGAAGTTTTAAAAATTATACTTAGAATTGTTAAGGCAACTAGATTTAAAAACAAAATAAATAAATTGATCTTCCTGCAGTGAAAGATTTTTAACTGCAATTTCAGTATACATCATCTTCAACATCTATGAACGTATTATTCCTGCAGTATTATGGAAAAATTGCAATGAACTCCCTTAAATTTGTTTGGTGTACAAAGTTTTTCACTATACAACGTTTTTTATGTTTATTCATCAGAAATGTAGTAAGCAGGAGTATACAGCATTTGCCTCTGAGCAAAGCACAAAAGTTGGAGAACACTACTATTTTTTCTCTGTAAATTAAGTTTGTTTCTTGAATTAAAACGAGGATTTTAATTCTGTCATCTCTCCTCTTGTTTTTTCAGCAGGAAATTTAGGGACATGACTATGTGTTTCTTCACTCAAAAGGCTTATGTACAGATATGTTATTCTCAGTAAGATTTACAGCCTTTGGGTTAATCTTGCTCCTGTCCTGTGTAGCTTCTTGACTGCTCTAGTTTAACTTGATGGGGTTCTTTAGTAAGTTATGGTATTTCTCTTAACTGCCTCCAAATGACATTCTACTGATAAAAATCTTGACAGTTCTCTCTGTCATTTCAAATATAACAATATTTCATGTACACTAAAGTAACAGTCACTTTCTTTTGCTTTTGGATTTTTTGTGTTGATGTTTCAAATTCTGATACAGACCTGACTATTACTGGGACTAAGACATCTTGTAGAACACCAGCTCAATTTTAGCATAAGATGATTAAAGCACCAATTTTAATTTCTGGGGTTTGTTGTTTTTGTTTGGGGGGTATGGTATGTGTTTTCCTCCCTTTATTTTTTTTATTTCCCCCTCCCCCCCTCCAGTCCTGCTTGCTAGTTATAAAAGTTTCCACTGTTATAGTTTGGAGGTGCTAGGAAAATCCATCTATCCATCTTACAGTTTTCTGGTTCTGCTGACAAAATAGTTCAGTTCTGGATAGTCCTATCATATGATCTTGACTGATGTTTCAAACTTGTGTCTTTAATTTCAAAGCCTACATTGTAAATTTTGCATTGGGGCACATATTCTTACAAGATTAGCTCAGAAGAAGTGACAGAGGACGCCTATATTTCTGTGGAGAAATAACACTGAAAATATATTTTAAACTATATAACTGATAATATATGATAGGAACTAATAATATTATTGTCAAAATCTTCAGCATTGAATTAAATTTGTGGAATGATTTTAAAGCAAAATATACGAATACATAATTCCATTAAATGATATGCAAAACTTTTTAGTTTAAATCATGACCCGCGAATGACCTTCAAATTTATAAGACCTCAGTGCTTAATCAGAACAGATGTTGAAAGGGCAAGGTCCTGAGCTCTCTATATATATATAATTAGTAAGGGACTCTAGAATGGATTTTAAATGGATTATGTTAATTCTGATCTTAGAGACAGCGGTCAAAAACCTTCCAGATGAACTAACAGTGTTCTGATAAGCTGATCCTTATAATTTAAATAAAACCCTTTTATACTATTTTGATGCTATTATTCTGGGTTTTATTCCCCAGAAGACTCACCATGTGGCACTCCTGATCATTTCCTATTTAAGAAAACAAAACCCACACACATAAAACCTCCAGACCCCCTCTTATCTGCAACATTCCGGATGCCTTATGTATATTTTATATAAAGCAAGTATATAATAAACAAAAGCTCCTAATTTACACTTGAAAACTCTTTATTTGCAGTCTCCTGAAAGCAGTTGTGTTCTGGAATAAAAGAGAAGATTTCCCTCCACCTCCACCCCCTTTTCCTCCCGTCCTCCAGCTTTGAAATGTCTTTATTGGGAAAATTCAAAAGAATTTGTTGATTTCAGAGTGGAACATAAAGTCACAACTATACTATTAATAATTTATTAATGCTTGTCTATGGAAGGGGAGCCAACAACTTGAATTTTATTTCACTTTGTAAGTATTTACTCACCATATCTACAAAGTAATATTCAGAAGCAGAACTGCAAAGGACACTTCTCCAGATTTTCTTGAACATTTGAAGGGACTGTGCTCATATTCAGCTTTTACCTTTCAAAATTATTTGGTAATTTTTCAGTACTGATTGTGTAGGACTTTCAGGAAGAAAAGGGAACTAAAATTGTACCATAAAAAACTAAATAATGGGCTAAGGATATTACTCTGTATTTGTGAAAAGAAAGGCTTGAAACTATCAGAAAGTTAATTCAGGCTGATCTCAGGCTTTTCACTTCATTCAAGACATCACTGCTCCTTATTCTGTTCTAATAAGCAAAACTAAATGCATTTTTCCAAAAGCTACCTGGGCTGAGTGGCTGGTAAGAATACCACATGAAGGAAAATTGTTGTCATATCCACAACTAATTGCTGTCCTATTCATGTTTAACCTGTTTCCTGTACCTCTCTTTAAAATGTTGTTAACAACAAAGATTTGTTGATCATAGTATTTCTGTTTATTGCCTTCTTAGTTTAGCTGTCTATCTCAGAATTGGCTCACTTTTACTTTGTTTCATCTTTTCAATCAAGTAATATGTTTCTCAAGCATTATTCCTTAAAAGCCTCTGTGACATTTGAAAATGAAATAGAGAAAGATACTGGCTTCAAGAACAGGCATATAAGAGTTTGATTCAGCTCTGAATCACCTCCTTGTGCTGGTCATCTCTCTGTAAGAGGAAGCTTAGAAAACCAATTTCCCTCAGTCAAAATTTCTTTCTTTCAATGTTTCTCTACTTCAACTGAAAGCATAAAAATTTTGATTATATGCTACAGGCCTGAAGCTGGTAAATGGTTTTAGCATGTAAGTCTTGGCCTCACAATCTATGTAATCCATGAGAGTACTGAAAGTGAAGAGAGGTAAATAACTGTATTTGGTAGCTTTCAGATGTCAGAACTGAGTCTTTTTATTTGTTAATTGCAGTTGAATCACGTTTTACACTTAGTTCTGAGTATTTAAACTCATTGTCCCTTGCATGAAATTTCACAACATAGTTATAGCTGTACAACATCTGCATAGTGTATGGACATGAGAGATACCATTTCTTGATGCTTTGTTTTTTCCACCTGTCAGACCGTATCTTCCGTATTTCTGCTATAAATAAGTCTGTAGGCTAACAAAACATGAAAGAATAAAGAAAACTATGGAGTCTGTTGTTTTGGTTTTTCTTCTTTTTTTCTTAAAAAAAACCCAACCAAGCAAACAAAAAACTGAACCAAAAATCTGTCCTTAATGCTTGTTCAGAGTAGTCATTTTCTTAGTAGGATATGCTGTATTTTGTCAGAAAAGTAAATAGATCCATGGTTTACAGCAAAGTATGCACTGCTGGAAAAAATACTGCGTGAGCTAAGTGTATACATATCTTTTCCAGCTAAGGATGGTGGAAAGAGGGTGGGTGTGGATGTGTGTTACATGTTCACATGTAATCTGCCTAAAGAAGGCAGATACGTGCAGACACAGTTTAGGAAATTTTTCTCATTGTTTGGTGCATGTACTGCAATGTTGGGTGACTGGCAATTAGTGTTTCAGAAAAAAGAACTAATAAAATATCCAAATAAATTCAAACTAGAAGGGAAGGAAATTGTTATGACTTTAGTGCGTCTATCTTGCAGCATGCTTCATGTGGTGTTAGGACTCAAGGCCTGATTGGATGGGACCTTAAGCAACCTGGCCTAGTGGAAAGTGTCCCTGCTCATGGTACAGGGGTTGGAAATAGATGATCTTTAAGGTCCCTTGAAGCCCAAGCTATTCTATGTTTCCATGATTCTGTAACTCTGTTGATCAGAACAACTAATACTAATTTGACTTGACTGAGCCACTCTGACAGTTCAATGTTTTCTTCCAAACTAAAGCATTCTATGAATCACCTTTTTTTTTTTTTTTAATTTTTCTAAGAGCATACTAATTTCAATAGATGTATATTGATTGTGTGCCTGTTATTGGTATCTTATATTTGATAAATAAATAATTTGTTTATAAGAAGCTACATAATTTGATTTTAATCTCTTCATAGATACTATTCTGCTTTAAAAACAATGGAACAGCTAGAAAATCTGTATCTTCCTAGAGTTAGCCAATACCGGTTTTGCCAGATAATGATAGAAAATCTTCCAAAACTGCGTGAAGAAATAAAAGAAATATCAATGTCAGATCTAAAGGATTTCTTAGAGAGTATTCGAAAGCATTCTGACAGAATTGGGGAAACTGCCATGAAGCAGGTAAGATGACCTAACAGGATCACTTCAGTTCTATTATCTACTGAAAATAGCAGTATTGATAGTCTTGGGTTAGCCCAAACATATCTAAGGATTATTATCATCCTCACATAGACCTTTGAGTAAAGATGAACTGTGAAATGTTTGCTAACATCTTGGGTAACATCTTCTGGACATGAAGTTGCTAATTCTAGGGTTCCCTAGCTAACACAGGAAGCAGCACTGTGACACCTCAGTATCATCAAACTTTCTTTCCAAATTTGTATCTGTGTCCTAGACAAGAAGTAGTTTCCTCCCTGGAAAAGGAAGGAGAAATGCTGTGTATCTCAAGTTACAAAAAATAGTGAAATACTTTAAGTAGTCAACTCCTAGAATCAGCAGCTACTACACCAAAACAAAGAGCAGCCTGTCTGGCCAGCTGGCAAAGATGAGAAAGACTAAAAGAAGTGTTGAGCTAGCTGCCTAGTTCTTTCTAAAGTACCACTAATACAGAGGACTGAGGTGAGAGCCAGGAAGAGACTGGGACAGCTGGAGCCCTTGCCTGTTCCATCACAAAATAATCTGGCACTGGGTAAGCTTTAGAGAAGTTAATGCCTTTTAAATGTATTTGGAGAGCAAGTAAAGTTTTTGTTTTAATTTTTTTTGGTAGATTTCAGGTTAGGTTGCCACTTTGTCATCTAAAATTCTTGTAAAAAGAAGTATTGATTATTATACATGAAAATTAATTGCAAGATTATCCTATGCCATCTTGTTGCATTTGTTTCAGTAATAGGACAATACAGTGCATTTGGCTTCTGCAGCTGGCTGTTCACTAAGGCTTAACTGAAGACAACAAACAAATAGCTGAAAAATCCATGATAACTACTTCATATAAATATTGATTCTCTGTTTGCATTTTAGGATCAGGAAAATTACAGATTACTTTTTTATTTTTTCTACTGTTAAAATTGTATTTTGGGGATTAGGGAAAAATTATGCAGAAATAAAATATTGGACTCATTTATCATCCCAAAATGATTAAAGACAAAATAATTGGTGAAGGCTAAGGACACACATATATCTTGCAGTTATATTGATGTGTGTTCAGTAGCACTACCTGTTTTTCATGTCATAGCATATACTCATCAGTGATAAAATTTGCATTACATCCCTCTTTATTGGTACTACTCTTGAAACAGGCTCAGCAGCAGAAAACCTTTAATAACTCTCTTCAGAAGCAGAATAATGTGAACTATGGTCAGAATATGCATTTAGGTAGAAGCAGAATTCTGGAATCCAAGAATGAAGTTACATTGAAACGAACATTTGAAGAAGATGATGAACATGAAGAAGAGGTAACTTTATATTGAATCATTATGTCTCATTTGAAGTGAATTTTGTAGGCTTATTGAGCAAAACTTGCAGTGTGCTGCCTGTCACCATTAGTCAGGAAGAACCAGAGGACACCTTCAAGTGGCACCAGTATAGATTAGCGTTTTAAGGGGGAAAAATAGTGCCAAAATATTAGTTGTATTAATGCTAGCTTTAGCATCATGTTTGGGGACATTTAACTGGATAGAACTTATATTATTATTACATTACACATTACCTGCCCATTGTAAATGATATGTGGCCCACTGAATTATTCTGCTATTGTTAAAGTCAGCATTCCTATGTTGAAGACTTCAGCTTGTGTTAGATCTCTTTCACCTATAAAATACTTAGTATTCATAAATTGAATAACACAGTGGGTATTTAGACCTTTAAATCTGGTACTTTGAAAACAGTGAAAGGATTCCAGTCTTATAACACAAATAAAATCTAGTACTGTAGTACAAAGGGAGGGGAGAGTTAAGCAATTAATTTGCAAGCAATTAATTTTGTGATAGAACCTCTCTATCTTGGGGTCCTTATTAATTGGACAAGTTCTGTTGGTAATGTATCACATTTCGCAGATTATATGCTTTTTATGCTTTATGTACTGTTATTTTTCCTTTCCTTCTTTAGGTGTTAACTGCTCAAGATCTTGTAGACTTTTCTCCAGTCTATAGGTGTTTGCACATCTACTCCGTTTTGGTATGTATTAAGGTGACCTCAAAAAGATATTTTACTTTTTGAAGTTGTTCACTTCCGTAGTTTTCAATTGTAATAGCTTGCAAATAAGCATATTGCTTCTAGTAGTAATTCTGGGTGAACCGGCTGAGATGGGTAAAATATGGATACTCAGGTCCTGACTACATGTTTTATTTTATATGCCTAATAAAGGACACACAAGATGTTAATTATTCAAGTGTTCTTAAACGTATATGTAAAATATGCATGTCTGCCTGAATAGTGCTATAACTGCTTTTGCAATTCCCCCAAGTTTTCCATGTTACCCAAATGTTTGGGGGGATATGATCAATATTACGAAATGTAGGAATATTCAGTCTGAATCTTTTGGAAACAGCAAGCAAAAACTGGAGATTGTGACAGGCTGTGTCATATTTTGCATCTCCATTTTTGGTGTGGATTTGAGATCAGCTACACTTTTTCACTTATGTCAGGACTTGAGTAGAGATCTGGCATTAGAATTAGAATTTAGTAATAGCTTTATGCATCTGAAAACTGCATTGAATATTTAGGCTGGAGGTGAATGGTTAGTATGTTTGATCAGTATGTGTTAGTAGCACACTGTAAAGTTGTGCTGCAACTGAAAGTGTTCTAGTAAATTTGCATATCAGTTTCAAGTGGGGTTTTTTTTGGTTTTAAGCAAAGTCTCTTTTTCACTTTTAGATTTTGATAGGTTATCAGTATTTCTAAATATGATGAAATTGTCATTATAAACTTAAAATGCTAAATTTAAACTTTCTTTTTATATCTCATAAAGGAGGTAAGTATCAATCTTTGTAATAATTTGATTTGACAATTTTTTTTATAAGTCCAAGTAATGGAATTCTAAATAGCACTGGCCTAATAATAGGCTCATGAAGTTAAAATAAACCTTTCAAAAAATGCTAAGCTGTTTTATTCTGCTTGCATGCAAATTACATTGCATTCGTAGGTAGAGTCAATGAAATCAACTGATTTCAAATGAACAGATGGTTTCTACTGAATGGTTATCTTAATGAGTAGGATGTTACATGAATTCCTCACAATGTAATCATTAGGCAGAGAGGGTATTGTATTTTAAGGACCCTGATAGGAGAAAAATCCAAATCCACACTCATTGTGTTTATCAATTCCAAAGAGAATAAGAAAATATTAAATCTCATGTGTTTTTTTCCTCAGGCAAAACTAATGCGGGCAGTGTTCAGACATATCATATATTCATAGAAATGTTTTGGTGACTTAACTTTACAACTTTACAGTTAGTTTCTTGAATAATGTAGAGAAACATTTTAGGAACAATGGTTTTCAGTTACAGAGTAACAGGTAATATGCCTGTAATATAAAGCCATAAATATTGTTTAAAATGCATAATACTGTTTGACAAAATGTAACCACATGAGCAAAATTCTTATTTTCAGTACATCCTGTAAGCTACTTTAAAAATTAAGAAGGTGATTTCTGCATATTTCATGCACACAAAACTTCACTGATGTCAGCTGGAGATCTGTGTGTGGAACAAATGCAAATATGTGGCTTCGTTTAAGAGAATTCTACCTTTAATTTAAGAAGTGCCTTTTTCATACTGAAACAATGTTTTAACTACTTTTGTCTTCATTTAGGGTGATGGAGAAATATTTGAAAATTACTACAGAAAGCAAAGGAGGAAACAAGCAAGATTAGTTCTGCAACCGCAGTCAAGCATGGTAACCAATACTTCCGGTTTCGCATTGACTTGGATTGTAGCTGATACCTAATGGTATTTTTATTCCTTAACTTGTTTTCTTTTTCACTGCAAGCATGAAACAGTAGAAGGCTATAGAAGATACTTCAGCCAAATTGTAGGGTAAGTTTTCTAAATTAAAGTTTATTTCAGTTTTACTGTATTGATTCTTAATTCCCCCCTGTTCTCCTGTAGTCCAAAAACTTTACTCTGCAAGATTCAGTTTCTGCACAGATCATGTGGGTGGTTGTTGCTGGGACTGAATGGGGAAGAGCACCCAGATCCTACTAGCATAGTGCCCCACAAGGACACTCCAGCCGTCTGGGCTCCAGCTGGCATGAAATAAACTTCACATTTTGACTTCAAGCTGGGTAAAGCAGAACACCAGACCTATCAAAGTGTCACTGCTCAAATGGGGAAGGATTTGACTATGTGTGTGGAAGGGCAAAATTTGCTCTAATATTAGAAAACAAGTTCATAATTTAAGCATTATTTTGGTTTAGTTTCTTTGTAGTAGAAGACCACATTTTACATGTAACCCAAGGATTGGTAACAAGAACATATACTGATGAACTCTGGAACATGGCCCTTTCCAAGATCATTGCTGTTCTTAGAACACATTCAGTAAGTGAGAAGTTTTATCAGTGTTGCAGTTTAAATCCTCTTCAGAGTTCTGTATATTTAAGGCTGGAATAGTAACAAAGTGAAAAATTATACCCCTCTCATGTTTTCTTTTCCTTGTGATTAAAAATTGCTCAGATTTGGGAGGGAGCCTGCCAAGCTTTTGTTTTTCCCAGCAGTATCAGGCTGTGATCCTCAGCCATGGGCTATTTGCATAATCCTTCACTGATTTACAACTCACTGGGTCTTCCAAACCTTCTCTTAGTCCAGCAGTTTAGAATATGCGGAGTTAATCTGCTGTTATTATTGCAATCCGTCCTCATTAGTCTCAACTGACCTCTTCATTAGATCAAATTGAATAGTTCAGCACTGAAAGCACCACCAGGAAATAGTTCCTAATTATCATTCCAAATGCAGTGTTTCCAAAATAAACTCCACCAGCAAAACCCTTGGAGCTATAGTATGCTATATGTGCATGCTGTTTCTTATTCCTCTGTGAAAACTGATGTATACCATTGTTCACTCTGACTGATAGTAAATTGCTTCAGAGTTTACTATTGGTATAACTTTTACTGTCAGAGTTTTATCTTTCCCTTTTTAATCTTTGTAGTAGCAGTTCATTTATGGAGGGTTATTTTAATTTTTATTACAATTGATCTCTAATTCAAGGAATATTTTGCATTTCACATATACTGAGGAAAAATGAAGGAAAAGTTCACATAATTTTATCATAGAACCTTTACTGATTGATGGTACACAAGATATTTTCATAGTTTTTAATTCATTTGAGGGGACATATTCAGCATTTTTTAAGCTAAATGTTTTTCGAGTTAATTGTCTGTGTATGGATTTATACAGTGAAGTAAGAATATGGTAATTTAAGGAGTAAAAGTAATGTAATCTCTAAAGAATTCTTCAAAATCTTCTCATGTAGTTGATCACTATTTCTTCCCAAAACGTGTAACTCTCATCAAAATCAGTCCTGTCATAATCTCATCCTAACATAATCCTAGTGCAGACTAAGTTTTAGGTAATTGTATGTTGCCTTATTGGGTATTATAAACCAAACCCTTACTTTAATAAAGTATTCTAAAAACAAAAATTAAAGAAAGGTGTATCAGGTAGATAGACTCCAACCAATACTGTATTCTTATGCTGCTTTAGATTATTCTAACACAAGTTTTCTTTATCCAGTATTGCAAATAGTGAAGCTAAGGTGAAATCCTGAGTTGTATGATTCTACACCTCTGAAAATCAAATTTCAGTTATTTAGTAAATTACTTAGTCTTGACTTTTGACCATCAAATTTGTAATTTGAACTTATTTAGAAACTTCTGGTGTTTTGCCCATACAGCCAGGAGACTGTCTGAGGTGGCACAGTTAACACTAGCTAGATCCAGGCTCAGTGTTCAAAAGTGTTTCCTGTGGAAAACTCTTGATGTTGATTTAGCAAAGCATTTTGATGTATGCTTTCATTCCACTAAAATAGATGTAATTCACTGATTTTTAATCTTAGTACAACATACTGATGTTTATTAAATCTCATATTTTAGTTTATATTTTCTGAGCTTTTATACTACTGATAGTTCATACAGAAATCTAACAACTACTTTTACGTAGCTAGCCTAAATGAAGTGAGTCTAAGTTGGTTTTTACTAAGCCAGACAGTCAGGTAAAGAGATAAGGCAGAAGAGTTTAACCTTCTGTGCTAATATTCTTTGAAAACATATGTCCCTTACTTTAAATCCTGTATGCTAAACCAGAATTTCTCACTTTCAGTCCTATTGCAATGATCCTGACCTTGTTCTGGAACTGAAGAATCTCATTGTAGTATTTGCTGATACTTTGCAGGTACATACTATAGTAGTAATTTAACTAAAATTCTTAGAGTTAGATTCTTCCTTTAGGCAAGCACAATGCTTTGGCTTTTTCTGAATCATATATATGAATCAAGAAGAAAAGTATGCAATAGCATTTTAAAAATATATGTATTACTTGCTGTGATAATACTGAAAAGGAGGAACTGAGTTAATATATGCATTCTGGGCTATCCAGCTGGCATCCAATTATTCATAATGGGTGCATAATTAATGTTAGCTATATAATCTGTCTACATTTTGTCTTTTATAAGTGCTTTACTTTTAATCTTAAGCAAGAATAACTTTCCAGTTACCATTAACTCTTTAGCCAAAAGAGCAAATTAACAACATTGGCAAGAATTCTTACAATGTTTAACAGACTGATAAAAAAGATTGGTTATGTGCATAAATAGCAAGTTAAAATGTTGAAGAGAAATAGGACAAATTTCTGCTTGAAAACTGAAAGCATAGGATAAAGTATTAGGTAAGAATCTAATATATAATTTTCTAATTATACTGTTGTGTTTGAAGCACTATAATTGCTTTATAGAACTGACAAGATTGAATGAGAAGTCTTGTCTTCATCTAAGAGCCATGAAGTCATGTGATAGGAATTTAATGTATTAGTTATTGAACTATCTACTCTTTTCATTTTTATACTTTAGGGCTATGGTTTTCCTGTGAACCGACTGTTTGATCTTTTATTTGAGATAAGAGACCAATACAATGAAACACTTCTTAAAAAGTGGTCTGTATTGTTCAGGTTGGTATTTCAAAATAATTGTGCCTTTTGTATTGCATCTATTGTTTTTGTCTGACTTTTTTTTTTTTATAGCGTTGTAATTCTGGAAGAACTGATTAACTCAGTATTGTGTATGAATTTCAGGTTGGACAGGACTAAGATATTCATCACATGTAACTAATATCTAGAAGAGCCACTGGGTAGTGTTTCTGTAGTTACCTGTTTTTCTTTGTTAGGAACCTAATAACACTAGGTTATTGCAAGAGGGCATTAGGGTCCTAATATAGGTTATCTTAGTGTTTACAGCTACCTCATACAGACAGACTACTGACATTGCTATTGCAACTTCATGTTTGTTTTTTTTTTTTTGTTTTACTTTGTTTATTTGTTTGTTTGTTTTTTAAATGCAGATTGGTTTCCATGTATTCCTTGGAATTATTTGATAGAGTAAACTGTAAATCGAGGAATACAGCAGCCTGGGGTTGTACACCAAAGCCTGTTTGCAGATAGGGTGTGATGACTAAATGTGAAAATAGCTTATCATAAAATATGTTACATTGTAATCCAGAAAACCTTAAAATTAAATTAAGTACTTCAGATTCTCAAGCTGTCTAGAATCTTAGTCTAGAATACAAATGACTAAAATAGTCATTTGACTAGTAGAAGAATCCGGAAGGTTCTTAACACTGTGGCCACATGCCTAGTTAAAGTTCTCTAATTTATCTCCATAGGGCTATATGTACGTCTGCTACCTAAGTGAGGCATGCTGAATATCTGCTTTATTACAGGCAAAGTGTAGGCTACCATAGTTAGTAAGTATCTCATTATGGTTTACCCTGGGGTAGACAAGTTGATCTCAAGTTCCTTTGCTGTATTATGCTTTGAGTCATACATATCAAAATGCTTTCAGCTACTTTTCTGTGATTGGACACAACATAAACAGTATATACAAGGTACTTTCAAATTGATCTAAAAATAGTGTGGTTGTCTGAAATTATGACAAATATAGCTCTTAAGATTTTGAAGCTGCACACCTAAGTGTAGTAATAAAATGTTTATTAATTTACCTGTTTTAACACTGGAAAATACTGTAAACAAAGTTACATGTCTGGGGTTTTTTTTTCCACTGTAACTAATTCACCAGGGATATTTTTGAAGCAGACAACTACAGCCCTATTCCTGTGGCAAATGAAGAAGAATACAAAATAGTTATAAGCAAATTTCCTTTTCAAGATCCAGTACTTGATAAGGTAAGGAAAAGTTTTATGCTATTGAAGTTTGCTGAAATCCAGTTAAGGGTACTTAGGACAGTAATGATTTTTTTAATTAAAAAGCAATTAAATTTTGAGAAGTTAGGTAGATTAAGAAGCTAAATCACCTTCTTTGTGTGTAATTATCTAGTCATAAGTAAATATGCAAATTAAAGCTTAGTAATTTGTTCTGATGTTTGAGTGAATAATGAAACCCATTGGTTTGTAAACAAATTAATAATACAGTTTAATTGATACAGTCTGTATGTAATTATAATGCAGCCTGTCTTTAGATAAATTTTAGTTGCAACTCATTTGGTTTAATAACTCATATTATGTGCTGTAGTTTTGCAAAAATACATGTAAAACAGGGATTAGTTAGAGACGGCAACTTTCATATTTCACTTTTTAAATTGATTATTTGTGTTTGTGCATGTGGGGCAAAATAAACGTGAACAGACTGAAAATACTTCTTATGTGCTAGGGTTCCAATAGGATAATTTTTCACAGCCTCAGCCATTCTTTCACTGGTGATTAATATTTTCTACTATTCAAATATGGTTTTGGTAATACCAGTGAAGCAAACAGTCTTATGATGGAGTCTGTAGAGGGGAACTAAATGCAAGAACCACATGATAGTGGAAGTAAATGTTGCAAAAGGAAGCTAAGTAGAGTTGCTACAAATACCTGCAAAAGCAAGAAGATATTCTAATTCTGTGATTCAGTGGATATCTAGCAAGCAAATGTAGCATGCATGTTATTAATGCAGTATTTCAGGGAAGATGAAAAATTTAAGGTAGGGTTTATGCCAGTTATTGAATAAGGCTCCAGAATGCTTTCCGGACACTTTCCACTATCAGGTCAATTTACATGGCCTTTATAATACTAAAATAAAATAAACAGAATGGAAATCCCTTACAGTATTGGAATTATGCCACACCCCTGGTATTATTTACCATGATACATTTTGCTAATAAATTGCAGAGATTTTAAACTTGCACTGAATAATTCTATCTGCTAGGTCCTCTCATTCTGATGTATTAGCATGTGTGCATGGCCATAATGTGCAAGAGTATGTAAGCTTTAGCTCTTATTTCATGAGAAGGGAAATGTATTCTCTGTACCAAACAATTTTAATTTTGGTTTATGACACAGAGAGAGGTTTCAAATTTGTAGTGAGCAGCACTTTTTGTAGGTGTTTTGTGTGCAGAATTTCACTGTTGTTTAATTTTTGGACTGATGAACTTGAGAGTAAAGCTGTGAATCAGGTTGGATTGTGTTCCAAACTTTATCGTTGACCAGCTGTATGGTGCTCTGAAGTCATTTCACATTTCTCTGTGCTTGTTCATTCATCTGTAAAGTACAGAAAACATTTTTTTTTTTATGTATCTCTGAAAAGAGCTTTAAAACCTGCATGTAAAGCAGAAAGGCATCATTAGAAATCAGGCTGTGAGTTTTTTTCTTGTGTCCTAGCAATTTTTGTAGCAGTTTAGTTAACTTCAGCCAAATTCAGCAAAGGAGCAGATGTCTCAAAGATAATTGAGCTCCTGAAAATTTTGTCAACTAGGCAGTGAAATAGAGGAGGAGGAATCATTAAGTATCCTTGTTGAAAGAAAGACTGCAGTGTTACCTTATGTGTTGTTAGATAGCAGGGAATCCACAAGGAAGGCAAATTTTATGAATGTTTTAACATCATTTCTACTGGTTGCTATTTATAATCCTATCCATTTCAGTTCTCTGTTGTTGCCTCAGGCTATAAGGCACTGGGAGGTCCTATTGGATGGGTTAATTTTAATCTACATTTTGATGTTTAAAGAAAAAAGTGTAGGTTCAGGCTAGTTCATAGAAGGAAATAGACACCCCAGAGGGCTAATTCCATTTGATGCATCTCTGATGTGTTTCACAGATTAAGAGGAATTTCACTTTTGAAAATGTTTGTTTCTCTACATTTAGTATAAAAAGAAATGGATATGAGTGAGTGTCTCATTTTTAACTGTAGGTTAGGATGAATCACACTCACATTTTTACAGGTAAGTTTATCATGGGAATTGCTTGCAGCACATTAGGAAGAATTATGACCTACTAGATATTTAACATAGCAAATCCAATCTGAGTGGACAAACCAGTGTTGTCCTCACTGTGCTGTTTAGACTGACTGTGCTGAACTATCATGGATTGATTATATAACCTAATTTTACTCCTTTTATGTATTTAGAAGTGAGACAATTGGTTGTAGCTGTTTACTGTTTTGGTTTTTTGGTTGGTTTTTTTTTTACTTTTTGCTGCCTACCCGCTTAATCAGCCAGAAAGTGTTTGTCCTCCTGCACTGGCCAGGCACTGTAGAAAATAAAGAATTACTTCTCCTAGATCACTGAATAGATGAAGTTTGAAACTCAAGTCCTGCTGACAAAATATTGTAATAATCCAAAATAGATGTATGTAATAGCACTTGTTCTATCTGTAAAAATTAATTGCTTAAATCAGATGAACACATATTTGAAGTAAACTTTCTTGTTAAAAAATGTTTGCTGTTGTTGAATGGCATGAAAGCCTGGCACTTACACCACATACTTGTCACAGCACTGAATCTTAAATATAGAGGTATAAATAGAAGAATGTCAAGGTAATCTGTTTTGTGTTGTGTTTTTGTTTGTTTTGGTTTTTTTTTTGGGGGGAGGAGTTTTTTAATACATAAGCATTGAGCTGCTGTTGGTTAATGTTTTTTTATTTTCTTATGGTGTAATTCTTCAGGGATGATAACAGTTCTTAATTATTTTTCTTATGCCTTAGCCCTAAACAGAAAATTAATTGGTTTGAAGATTTAAAAATTGCATATTCAGTGCAAAAATACCTATGTGTAGGTTTAATTGAGTTTCTTTCTTTTTGTCCTCCCAAATACAGTATCAGCTCTCAGTTTTAAAATTGAAGTAGAACACTATAATTTACCACATTAATCCCAGTTGCTGAAAACAGTTCAACTGCTTTAGGTTTGTGAACCATGAGGAGAAAGTAAATATATGATCATAAATATACATGCCTAAATATACTCAAGTTACTTTGAAGTCCTCAGATGTATTGAACTTCTCAAATGCTGCTTTTTTTTTTTTCACTGCTTTCCTAGGAGAAGAGTTTGGACTTTTTAGTCTCTCATTCCACTTACATCTATTTTATCTATTCAGATTAAAAGCAATTTCAGACATTTTTTAATATGTGCTTGTAAATTGCTTTCTATAGGTTCTTAAATTACATAAAATCTCCAATCTTTATCATAATTTAAATAAGTGATAAAATTCTATGTCATGTATAAACTATTTAAGCAGATGTAGAATCAGCTCAATGCATACCACTGTTTGATGAAAACCAGAAAAGCTTAAAGTAGATTAAAATACTGATAGTGTTAAATGGCTTTCTAATTGTTGCATTTAACATCAAGCTCTCCTTAGAATCAATTTCAAGTGTAAGATAGTATTATCTTTTATTTTCACAGCAATCCTTTCCAAAGAAGCTTCCAATGTCTCAGTCAGTGCCTCAGATTTATATACAAGTTAAGGAATTTATTTATGCAAGCCTTAAGTTTTCAGAGTCACTTCACCGCAGGTAAGCTTAAAGTATCAGGAATGCAACCATAGGTAAATATATATGTACTTATAACTTCCAGGTGACCTAAAAATTATGTATTAAAAAGAAAATATATTTTCTTTTGTATTTGTTAGCTGTTTCATAATTAACATATAATTTACATATAGAAGTGTTTCTATTTAATTTATTCTTCCCCATGCTATAATAAATATTCCATATGTGTATATGTATATTGTATACAATATGTCTACATCTGTATGGGTGAATGTAGCTTGGCACAGTAAGCAATCTAAAGCACTACTGGGGTTTTCTCAAACATTATTGAATTGTTCATATAATAGATATTTTATTTATTTAACAAAGCATGTAAGATTGGAAAAATACACATTGATACTGACCATTTCAGAAATAATTGAGTAGCATCCCTGATTACTTCAGCCTTTCCCTTTTCAGTGCTTGAAGCTTCCTTAGCAATTATTTCTCCTGCAACAAAACATGCTGTTTGCATACTCATTCCCTCTTCTATCCCACCTTTTTCTGATGGAAAACATCACAGTACTCCCATTTCTTTTCTTTTTGTGGCCTTCAAAAACTTAGTTTTAATTGCATAAAATATCATTCATAGATCTGAAATCTGGAAGGTATTTGTAGCCAGTCACCCACTTATGCGCTGTTAAAGATGTAAATGACTCGCTTTCAGACATTCTTAATTGATACTGTTTATAATTTACACGTACTAATGAGCACATGTTGACCTTCTTAGTAATTCATTAAAACCCACAAATTACTTTTTCCAAACTACTTTGTTAATAAACATGTTCAGAATCTAAAAATAATAGATTTTACTTGTGTTGAAATTTAGTTAATGGATAATTTCGTAAGGGAAAGAGGCGTTGTGTGTGTTAGGTTGCAGAAGACTTAAAGCAACCAGAAATGCACATAGATTCTTAACATAAAAAGTTCCCTTTGCAGGGAGAAAAAAAAAAATTAAATAGTAAGGATTGCTGTCAAAGTATTGTCATGTACAGCAGAGCTATAAAAATAATTTTTTTTTTCAGTTCAACAGAAATAGATGATATGCTCAGAAAATCTACAAATTTGCTGCTTACAAGAACTCTAAGTAGTTGTTTACAGAACCTAATTAAAAAACCTCATATAGGTTTAACAGAGGTAAGTTTTAAAACATGTACTCAGAACTGTGCTTTTTAAGACAATTAGCGCTAAAACTATTCTTGAAAATGTAGATATACTGTGGCATTAAAATTTATGTAATAAAATCAAAGAGTGTATCCTCTATGATAAACAGAGATTTGCCATAAGATAAGGCAAAGGCTGTTACTTCGGTTGCATGGTTTGTGTGTTCGGCTGCTGTATAGCAATTAGTACCATGTTGTTGAGTTTCTTTTCTTCCTATAAAAAAAGAAGGGGGGAGGGGAGAAGAACATGTGTAGAGAACATAAACTGTAAAGTTTTAGATTAAACCTACTAGATAAAGAAATCTAAAATTTCACGTTTGATGTAACACAAAACGTTTCCTATAGCAGTTGCAATTGGAATACTTTATTAGGTTTGTGTTTGTTTTGTTTTGTTTTTTTCTTTAGGACTCTTGGTTTAATTTGTTTATTCAACAGAATAAGACAGGGTGAGGCAGTGAATCACTCTGAACATTCACTGTAGGTACATGCAACATTAGGAGACAGCAGGTACCTACTCAAACATGCTGAGAAGGACTTAAGACTATTGCTGTTAGAGCAGCATTAAGTCGTATTGAATGGCATTTTTAAACTGCAAGAACCTCTTGTATAGATGAAATCAAGATGATGATGAGAAAAATGCTCTATAAATCATATATTGCTATGTTAGTAAGACAAGTCATGGAATTTTCCTGAGACGTAGTTTTTTTATGTTCTTGAAGTCACTACAGGAATATTTTCAAGGATATGAAAATAACTTCACTAGTTTTTTTGAGGTGTTTTATTATCAAGTCAATATGTTTAATAAGAAAAATGTTAAAAAGAGGAAACTAAATTTACCAAGCATTATATTAGTGTTCACTAAAACAGAGAGTATGCAGTGAGAATTAAGATACAATATGCTGGTACCTCAGTTACAATGCATTATGTACATTGTCTAATTCCCGAGCTTCAGAATGTGTCATTCTGCTGACAATATTATGAAATACTTTTTTCTTTTTTAATAACAGTATTTTTTAAAAATATGCATTTAGGGTACAAATCAATGATTTTCTTTTGGCAATGTATTTTCCTTTTTTTCACTCTAATACATCAATTGGATTTATTTCAGAGTAGGTGTCAGCAGTGTTCATTTTTAAAATGCCAGCATTTGTATGTAAACTGTAGTGTTACTCCTTAGTGGTATTTGAAAGCAAACTTGAGAACTAACAGATAATATGAGGTGTCCTAAAATACTGTAATTATTTTCTAGCAGCATTGTTTCTGAAATCATTTTTTCTGAAAATGTACAAAATCAAATGACAATGGGTGATAAAAGGGATTTTTAAAAGAATTTCTTGTCTCTTGTAGCTTGTTCAAATCATCATAAACACAACACATCTGGAACAAGCCTGTAAATACCTTGAGGATTTTATATCTAACATTACAAATATTTCACAAGTGACGGTTCACACTGCAAGACTTTATGGGCTTTCTACATTTAAGGTAGGATATATGTCTACTGTTGTATGACTATGTCTGAAAAGTTACATTAAAATCATCATGAATGAATCATTTTAAAACAAATGGAGTGAGTGCAAAGCTGCATGCTTTCTCAGTTTTTACTCTAAAACAATTCTGAACTGTTCAGAGTTCATTTGTAACATGCAGCAGGTGAACACTATTTTTTGTGTTTTCAGTATGATCTGAAATATGTCACCATGTAAGAAGCATCAGTATTCTTTTTCAGATGCATCTTTAAGTTACAAAATGACAAGTTAAGCTTAACTGCACCAGAAACTTTGAATAGATTAAGCTCCAGGTTGTGTAACATACCCCCCTTTCTGAATGGAATCAAGCAAACCAGCTAGTTTAATCTAAAATATTTGTATTGTTTATTTTTATTTTACAATATATTTTTTTTAATTTTCAAATTGTGTAATTTAGTACTAGAAAAGCAGTACCTACCAAAATTACCATACAAACCATAAATTATTCAGTTATCTTTTATTGAATTCCTTTTCTATTTACATGTCCTGTCTATGCACAATAATACTAAAATGATCATGTGAACTTACTGTTTCTAGTAATAGCGGCTGCTTATCTATACAGGCTGTATTTTCTTTCATACTTTCAGAAATGGCAGAAGTACTTAAGCTTATATCTCAAAAAATTAAAGCAAATAATAGGTGATGGATGCTCAGCATAGCTAATTGTAATTTCAACAGTTAGAATGGCAACATTTGCAAGCCAAGTATAAAATAATCCTAAAATAAAAAAAGTTGTAGTTTTCTTTCTATATATGGCTTCTCATTTCATTAGTAGGTGAAGTTCTCCTAGTTCTTGCATTTGTCTATATAAAAATTCTGAAGGATTTTGAAAAGAGGAAACTAAAGCAAAAGTACCAAGTACTTGTATAGCCATATCTGATGTTCTTGCAGAGCGAAAACATACCCTTGTCTGTGAAGTCTCTCTCCACAGCATTATTCAAAAGGCCTTAGTCCTTGTTCGGTTGTAAGGCAGACACGTGTTGTTAATGAAAAACCTGCACGTACAAATTAAATTGCTTAAGACAATCTATACACATAATGTCAGGTAACGCAAGATGACTGAGACTTCTCTCTAAGATAAATCAATCAAAACTTTGATCCTTGCTCGGATAAGTTTATGTCATAATGATGTTAGTAAGCTCTAACCCAAGATCCCAATAGCTGGACTAGCTATGCTGAGTGCAAACATGGCTTGATCTCAGGCCACTAAATGGCCCTACACCACAAACCCTCCTGTGCTGTGGCACTGGGGACAGGTGTAAGATATGCTTAGAGATCCTTCATATTCTGGTGGTGGTTGCACACCTGGTACTTCTTTCAAGCATCAGGTGGTTCTGCACATCAAAGGACCAAAATTTGTCATTTATATACATAAAATATGGTAGAAATTATTTAATTTACTGAGTCTCGCTAAGTATTTTTTATTTTGCTTAGAATTGAAGCAAATTGTGTGTGCTTGGGGGCTTGTTTGGGGTTTTCTCTCTAAAGAAAACGTTCTCAAAGAAGAATCATTTTGTATAGGCTACCTTGTGCCATTAATTCAGCCGATGCATTGCCTTCTTAGCTGCTTGGGGTTTCTATACAGAAAGTTTTTTTAAGAGAAACAAAACAAAAAGTCATCAGGGATTCCAAAGCAGCTGCAACTTAAACTTAAGGTATTTGGGTTTTTTTTCACTGCACACTGAAACAAAGGAGGGTGATTTCTTGTATTTATGGGATAAAGAGGACTAATCCTTTTGAGAGTAGTTCTGTTTTCTGTACTTCATTTTTTTCTCTTGTTGCAATACATAGCATATCCTATTATAATATCCCCTCTGGCATAGATGTTAAAAGGTGGGTGAGGTTAAATAAGACATCATCATTGCAAGTCGCTTTATATTTCCAGTTGATTGCCAACAATTTTCCCATTAACTGTCATTTGTTTTGCTAAGGATTTAATGAATAAGGAAAGACAGAAAGGTTCTGGCCTAGCAACTGTAGTAAGGTTACCATTGCCCTACCAATGATTTTAATAATTTTGCCCTGTCCTTAAGTTCCAAGCTGCCTAGTTTGCTTGTTGTGTACTGATAATGCATGTGTGTCTTTGAATTTGCATATCTATAAGTATTTTTGTGTAAGGCCAATCCATAATCTTTTTAACATTCACACAAAACACCTAATGCAGCCATAGTCCTTGACTTCATTAAGAGGTAAGATGTTCTTTATTTTTGAATTTTATTTAAGAAATACAGTTGAAAGTTTGCATTACATTCTGTGCTGATTGTTCATGCTCTAAGTTATGTTTAACTATTCTGTAAACTAAGTTCTATCGGAGGGAATCCCTGTATATAGTATCTGTGTTGAGACAGCTTAGTATCTATGCATTTTATTAAAATACAGAATGAAGGCTGTCAAACATGTAAGAATTTTTTTTATTGTGTCTCTCCCATCTCTTTCCATGTAGAGCTTGTTAACACAACGTTCTCCACTTACAGTAGAAAATTCTTTTCTCGTTAATCCCTCTCCTCCCCACACCCCCATATTGATGAAAAACTGCTTGCAGTTCCCCAACTGGGCCCTCACAGGGTTTGGTATGTTCTACTGTTATTAAATTTATCTCCTCGTGGAAAATCATGTCCCCTCCATTCTTTCTGAGTGGTCAAAAATCTTTTATTAGCAGCATTGATCACATTTACATTCCATTAGGTGATCTTAAAAGTACATCTACACTGTATTTTTTTAATAGAAGCCTTCAAACCTATTTCATGGCTACTATTTTAGAGGGCTGCTTTACTCATTTTATTTTTGCATGTAAAATCTCATTTTAAGGTGTCCTTCAAACTCTCCAAGCATTGTTTCACATGGGTGGAAATTAAAACAAAAAGAAAACCCAAAACAACCACAAAAAGCCCACCAAAACTTGTTTTATTTTATCATATTAAAAAAAAATCTATTGCTTTTGGTATTTATAGTCATGTTTTCCATCTTTGAATGGCTGTAGTTTTCCTTTGTTTAAATCAGCAGCCATACTAAGAATAAATGGTTGTATTTGCAGATCTAGTTGATAGACATTCTGGGGGCCCAGGATCTCAGCATTAAGCTGTCTAATGGCTGTTGGAGAGCCAGATACAGCACATCAAATCCTATGCAAGGCTTCAGGACATCTCAGAGAAAAGCCGTTTAACAAAACCATATAATTTACCCTTTTCACTTTATAATGGGGGGGAAATCTGGTGAGCTTTGTAAAGGCTTTGATGCGATTCCATCACCATTTTAGAAAAGAAGATATGGAGTTGATTCATCTGCTTCTACGAGCCATCCCAAATCTGAATACTGCTAACTCATTCTTGACTTAAGCATGGGATTCACAGTGCTGTTTCTCAGAAATAACTTCTGGGTTTGAAATCCAAATGCTTGTCTGTTTATGGTTTTCCCAGGGAACAGAGCAAAGTACAGGCAGCAGCACACTGCTCAAATTGTAAACCAATAATCAAAGCAAAATACAAGGTAGCCAAAAACAGGCTTCCAAAACAGAACCTGAAAGATTAGTCTTACCATCACCAGTGAATCACCCTAACTGGTAAAGATGGTACAACTGCTCCATAAATGATTTATTTTTTTAAACAAAAAACCCAAACCAAAACAAAATAACAAACCAAACAACTCAGACCCAAGCAAACAAAAAATCCAAACAATTGCACCAAAGCCAAGCATATAAAAAGCATATATATAAAGCCAAGCAAGTCCCATTGTTATAGATTGTAAGTTCAAATTGAGGTTCCATTGTTAATTAGAAAATTTAAATATAGACTAGACTTTAATTGAAGCATTTATATTCATAGCCATCTACAAAATAGTGGATGTTAGCATATTCCTTTATTTGACATGTTAACAGGTTGACAGATTCTTGTGTTTTGGCTTGGGAGGGTGGTTCAGTGGAGCTTTTACAAGTTGATTTGGAAGTAAAAAACTACTTTCAGGAAATTGTGCTTTGATATTTATACATGGCAGGGCCCTATTCTTTCTTGCTTCCTCTTGAAGTGCCTCATGACCTGACTAAAGAGTGAATTTGACACACTCATTGTGATGTCATCTTTAAGATCAGATAATTTTTATTGGGTTTTTTTCTCATTTTTCTTTTGGCCTTTCTTATTTACACCTTTCTGAAGTGCTGTCATTTTGGACTGCTTTCTCCCAGATGAAACTGGAAATGAGAATCTTGTCTACTTGTATGTTGTTCCAGAATATCCAGCCTACGTTTACTCTCTAAAAGCTTTCAGCAACTGACAGTTCACTTTAAATCAAATGTCTTACATGAACTGTTTCTCAAGATCAGTGAAGAAAGCATCATCTTGAGACCAAATTAGAACATAGAATTTATTGAGTACCTTTTAAAACCCAGGCTGCCAAAAGCATGTCTTTCCAGCAAGGTACGCTTCATCAGCAGCTGTACACAGATCCTATTGCATCAATGACGATGTTCCCATAACAAATAAGGCAGATAGATAGCATTGTAAACTCACTTCACAGTAAATGCTAGACTTTACCTCTTTTGTGTTCCAAAAAGTAGAATCTATGTGGTGGCAGGAAAAAAAGTAGGAATGGAAGGCAAGTACGGGAGTGCTCTGTATCATGATATGTGATGACCAGGAATTTAAAGGAGAATGAAAAACTATAAGTATTCTTCAGATGTGAAGCTTGAAGATATTAATTACATAAAAATCATATGACTGCTGGACATCTAGCCATAACAGATAAAATAATTATTTTCTTTGTAAAAAAGGGCAAGTAAAATCAATGTCAAAGTTGATAAATTTGTAAGGCTGAATTAAATGTGATTGTTGTGAAGAGTGTGAAGTGACTACTTTGTTTCCAAATGCAAATTAATTTAATTTATCTCTGAGAATTTAGCTTATTCTGTAGATGTATTCTGTTATAAACACTCTTCTACATTATGAGAGTATTTTAAAACCCGCAACCTCAGACTTGCTGTAAAGCAGAAGTTAAAATTTTTATTTGAATAAAACATTTTTTTGATTCTAAGAAAAACACAAGACTTTGTTTTCATCTATGAGGATAATTTTATCTGCATTCTAATAATATTTAGAATTCTGAATTGCACGTGATTTTTGTTTTTTTTCAGGATGCAAGGCATGCTGCAGAAGGAGAAATATACACAAAACTTAACCAAAAAATAGATGAATTTATTCAGATCGCTGATTATGATTGGACAATGTCTGAATCAGATGGAAGAGCCAGTGGGTACTTAATGGACCTTATTAACTTTTTAAGAAGCACGTTTCAAGTTTTTACTCATTTACCTGTAAGTGTTCAAAATTGAGTTTAATTTCAAACTGTTGGAGTATTATTTTATTTTATTTTAAAGTACTAAGATTTTGAAGATAGATGTGATTTTTTGAATTGTGCACATGCTGGCGGATGTATTTTAAATTCTTTTTCAGAACAAATGTATTTTCAGATGTGTTTTAGTATGTTGATGATGCTTAACCACGGTAATACTTAGAAAATATTTTCAAATACTTTAGTAATATTGTTAACAACAGGTAATTTACAAATAGTGTAAGAACTCATGCAGTTTTGTAAGGCATTAGATGGCCTTTTTAATTAACCATATTGGTTCTCTGTACACATGCATTGATCCAAGCAATACAGAATTGGTGCAAATCTTCCATTTGTGCAGACAATCATGGAGGTCTTGTATTATCCAAGATTTTGGGGTTTTTAGCTAAATAGTTTTGGTCATTAAAAGTAATTCGATTCTAGTTAACTGAGCTTCATTGAAGTGAATCCTGGTTCATATTCAAATATATCCTGAATTATTTTGTCCCAGCTAAAAAGGTATTGTTAACCTGGTTTATGTACTGACTGTTACATTCTGTTGTCTGGTTTCCACTTGTTTTAAGACAAAAAAGACTATTTCTAGTTTGATTTATCATTATAATAGTTTATAGCTTTGTATGTCTGGAGTAACTTGCCATAAGTCTTTCAAGCTACATCTGCTTTTCATCAGTCCTTAGTTGCTACTGTCACACTGATGTCTGAATGCTTTACCCATATGCAATGCCTGTAATAATAATTCCTCAGTGCATAGAATATTTTAAGTCTTCAGACTGAGGTAAAAGATAGTCTATTTATGTGTACAGAAAGGTGTTGAAGCTGTTGGCAGTGTAGGCTTATCTGGTCTTCTAAATCACATGTGAAGAGGCTGTGATTCTTCTGTCTCCTTTGTTTTTTTACTGACTCAAAGACATAAACCACTCACAATGTATCTCATAATATTGATGTGAATGTGACATGTAAGACATGTACTTCTGTGGCAAATCATTTGAGATTTTTTTGATCAAGAATGGCAAGTTTGTTAGATAGTTTTAAATTCATTGTAACTTGACATATGAAGCAGTGTGAACAAATGGCACTGCTTGTCAATGGTCATAACGGTCATAACAGGTCATAACGGGTGTGCAACTTCTTTAGGAATATGTACAGAAGTCTGTAATGAATGTAGGTTGTGATACAGATGTTCAGAAATAATGTGTTATGAAGGATGGAAAGAACCACCATTAATGGATTATGCCATTAATGTCAGAGTGTCATTTCTGCAGTAATTTTTGTGTGGCATTAGGACTCCAAAAGTGTGAAAGGAATAGAAATTTCTGCCTGGGGGCGCACAAGTCAGCTTTTGGAGAAAGCTAGTTCCCATGAAGAGGTTATTTTGTAATTTCACACTCTGGTCAGGTAGCAGGCAGATGTAGAGCTATATGGACAACTAGTCTGGACTGGCAAGAGAGTTCTGGTAATTTTTTACTTACTGTGTGTATTGCTCTCTGTTCTGGCCTGGTGAGTTGCAGAAACACGCAGTCCTGTGAATGCTATTGTGCATGAGCTGTGGAGGTTTTATGAAAGTGTGTATACAGCTTCATTATGGTGATTCTGGTTAGATTTGTATTAGTAAGTTATTTTCATGAAGAGAATATTCATAGTAATCATTTTCAAAGATAAGACCAGAATTAGGTTCCATAACTCATTAAAATAGCAGGCACTTTGAAGTGCTAAACTAAGTTATATTGTTATCTGCTACAGTTTATATTTGGAATAGTTTAAGTATTCTTTTTCATTAATGGATTATGCCATTAATGTCAGAGTGTCATTTCTGCAGTAATTTTTGTGTGGCTGGAAGAAACATCATAGTGCTCAAAGTAGTTTCTTAGAACCTTTGCCATAATTAGAAATGAAAGAACAGAAGTCCTAGCCGTTCACCATAGTTTTAGTAAGGAAAAGAGCAGAACAAGTAGAGGAAGCTCAGCTCTTCCTGCCTTAACATGTCTGATCCTTTTAGAGGGCATTATGCTAGGGCTAGTGGCACTAGTTTGGCTATACTAGTTTTCTGTGGTCTTGTTCAAAGGTCACTGACTTTCTCTTTGATAAGTCTTCCTGTAGAAGTGCTATAATGTATGCTTTAACATGTTGGTTTTTTTCCTTGTGGACATTGTGTTCCTGTTGTTAGAGTCTTGCTGAATTTTAGATGTATGTGCAAGCTGCATATATGCACAGGGATGTGTTTGCTTTTGTGCTTCTGTTTGGGGCTATGCTGAAGTATTTCTGTACCAGTGTGGACATAACTTCTAAAAAATATATTTTGTGTTACATATCTGTTTCATACAACTTGTGTTATGTTTATTGGAACATTAGAGATCAGGTAGACTGTGACCTCAGTGTTACTGAACCTGCACACTTTGTGTCACAACTTAGTTGGGGTCTGATATCTTTACTTACTCACTGGAAATGTCTTCTGTCTCTAAAGCTTTTTGGTTTTTATTCTTAAGTTTTACATCTTAATTTTCTTCTGTGCTTGTTTACTGCACTTAAGAAGCAGCTGGGGAAAAGAAAATAGCTTTATTCCATCCTGCAGTTATATTAACATTAGATTTATGTTAAAATTGATTGGGTTGTATTACATTTAGATTCTTACTGTCCAGAGCCATTCTAAAAATTACTTGAACAAAGTATTTTAATGACATACAGATAGTCTCTGCAAGCTAAGATAGTAAACATGGCATTTTTTAACCTAAGTATTTTGGAATACGTGACTTCTCACCATGAAAAATTTCTGTAAAGGCGTATCAACAGACACTTTGTAATTTGTGATGTTTTAGCATACAGTTCTTTATTACAGAAAAACATTTTATTGCCAAATTAGTATTTTTAAAATTCTAATATTTTTGTTATGCCTCAACAAAATACTATATAATTTCACAGGTTAAAAAAAAAGTAATTTAAGGAATTATGTACCTGTAATTGTTCTTTTTTGGAAGTTTTTTATTACCTTTTATTGCTACCAATTTTTTATCCTTTTTTTTTTTTTCTTTTGATGTTGACAGTACATCTTAATTTTTTTGTTTTGATTGCCTTACTGGTTTCCTTCTCAGAATAACAACAATGACCATGCAGCTATGTCGGTAAGTAGATGCAAGATGAAGAAAAAGCATGTGAACTGAAAAACTATGAACTGCCTGCAGGCTTATTGCTTCAATTTCTAATCATTTAAGAAAAAGAGCCTTCTCTTTTGCTGATGACTTCCTGCATACTTTGTGTGGTTGCATGCAGGGATCGAGTTAAGGACTAACATTGGGGTTTCATACACTGGGACAGCAGGAGCCCTAAAAACCTTGCAGAAGGTTGGTGTGGTGTGCCTTGCATCCCAAATGAGATAATTTAGAAAAGACTAGGGTGCCTTTTGGAAGAAAGGTCAGGTATAAAAATGCAGCTATGAGACATGCATACAAAATAAGTGTAAAGTGATAGAATAAAGAATCTGTGAAAGTTCCATCATTTCTCTGCTACATCTGTCTGGGGCTAAGGGAATGTGTGTACTCAATTTTTATAATTTTTTCCAAGATGAGGAATTGCATTTAAGAAATCTTTCATGCCCTGATTATTTTCAGGTCATCAATTTTTTTATGAAGAGCTTATTTTGATTTGGCGTAAACATTTCCATGATAATGAAAGTCTTGAAATTAATGTTATTCTGTTAAGTGTGCTTCTGAATACTGAATTTCTGAACTTTTGATATTTTTTTCTAATTATATGTTAGAATCTTGTTCACTTTATCAGTGTACAGTAACAAATGTATACTGTGATGTTCACTGTTTAAGTGAACAAATTGTACGTAATTTTAAAGTACACAATATGAAAATAACCCTGTTCATTGCTGTAACCTGAAAAACAGTTGGCTGAGTAGTAGCTCTGTGAATCTGGAAAGAAGATCTACAGTGGGCTTCTAAGTTGTTAGAACCCTGGAGCACATGAGTTACAAGTGAAGGTTTAGGGAGATAGGTTACTTAGTCTGTTAAAGAGAAGGGTGGGTAGAGGGAGATCCAGTGGCAGCCTACATTTCTTAAAGAACAGATACAAAGGTGATGGAACCAAACTCTTCCTGGTAGGACAGACAAATCCACATGTGACTGTAGTCACAGGTAGAAGTTTGTGAGGTGAGGCTTCGACGTTAAGAAAAAAGTTTGCATAAAGATTACTGTGATGGTGGAGAAGATTACCCAGTGAGGCTGTTGAATTCCCATTGGTTGTTTTGGAGGCTCAGCCAGAATAAAGGACAACAGACCTGAATCCGTGTTGGTAACAGTCCCACTTGGGTAAGAGGTTGGACTAAATGACATTGATGTTTACTCCAGTGAACATTTCAATGATTTGAATATTCAGCCTGATGTTGAGCTGTCAGGCTAATAGGTATTTTGAACGCTATGAATACTGATTATTTTGTATAGAAATACTTCCTGTTAATGTAGAATAGGTATTGGTGTGCTGGTTATGTCACAATCAAGCACTAGCAGAATTTCACCAATGCAGAGCACAGAGGCTACATTCCTTTTGGACAGTTGTAGTTTGAGCATTATGCAGTTATTAATGGTTCTCTTTTCTAAAAAGTCACAAGAATTTAGTCTTTCAGATTATTTCTGTTTTCAGGTTTTATTGCATCCCATTTTAATTTCATATTGCAGTTTATAGTTCCATTAGATATTTTGAATCAAAAGGCAAATTGAAATTTCATTATACAACCATTAATCTCATAAAATCAATCAGGTCATCAAATTTGTTATTAAAGACCTGCATTTTTTAGCTTGTATTTTGAACAGTTAAAGAAAAATTTTACCTTTTATATTCAGATCAGTTAAATTGAAATTGTAAAGGGTGTGTATGTAAGTGTTTTTAATCCAAGTTTAGAATTAGCTGAAATTTTATTCTTGGCATACTTTGTCAATATAAAGTTAGTATTGAATAAATTACTTTCATGTAAGTGTTCTTTATTATTTCAGTAGAACTTGGGGCAGAGACTGTAAGTAGAATTGATTCTTAAAAAATTCCATTATTGTTTTTTACTATACTTGTATATTAACAATAGTTCAAAAGTTGGATTTTAGTCTTGATGTTAAGTAATACAATGCTTTAGTTACTCTGACTAATGAAATCTGTATGTTTAGTTTCTTTGAATTTTTAGAAATCTTTTCATTAAGTCATTTCATATTGTTTAATGAATTCCTCAGCTTCTTAGATTTAACATAAGTTTTGCTATTTCCTTTTATGCTGAGGATGGCAGTTTGTGTTATTTTATTGTTTCTGTGATTGGCAGCAAACCCCTAATTTCACAGCTTGCAGTGAGGGTGAAGGGGTGGTGGTTTTCTGCAGCTATATTTAAAAACTGTCAATCAACAGCCTCCACAGGCTACTTAAAGAATGGGTTTTCTTACTGATTTCTCCAAATGCCGCTTCATGCTGTCTTTGATTGGCACAACCTGGCAGGGAGGATGGATGAATCTGTCACTGGCCAGTTAATTGTGTTGCTGGTCTCAGCCTGACATCAGGTCTTTGACTCCTAAGTGGCTCAATACAAAACAAATTAGCAGACTGTAGTCATATTTCTCATTCTATATGCTTTGACTTTGTTGAATGCAGTCCATAAATCATATTGACTGACACCACAGTGAATGATGAAAGCTGCTTTTGAGACAGCTAGCATGGGTCTTAGAAACCAGTATTGCGAAGGTGCCGTGGAAGGATGCATATGGCTGACCCTTTGGGAATTTCCTAGGAGCCAAATGTCTCTTTACTGCAATTGTTCTTAGGAGAAAAGCTTTTGGGTCCTATAAAAAAGGATTTAATATGTCAGCAGATTCTCTTTACAAGCTCCTTTGAAATATAAGAAGTTTGTCTAAGGGTTTTCTCTTTTTACAAACTTGTATTTCAGCAAAATGTGAAGGCTGGGTGAAAAAACAGTTGCCTTTAACACTGTTAGCAGGTGTTTTTGCTTATAGAATAGGCTCCTTGTTTCCTAAACTTTACATTGGTTGAGTGGAAGAATAGGTTTTGTAGATAGCAGCAATTAGCATAGGCAAAGCGGAGATAATAGTGAGTGTCTCCAAATGGGAGGCTACTGAAGTGAATGTGAGAAGCCTGCTGAATATTTGCATGCTATTGAATATATGTATTTATTTGCTAGATACAATAACCACAGCCACCTTATTAGAAAAGAATAATAGTAACTTAAAAAAGGAAAACAACAAACACCCAAACCTGACAAATAATAAACAATAAGAATGTTTTAAAAATAACAGAGATTTGTATAATTCTGGAGAAAAGCTTTACTGCTAAGTTCATGAATCCTTAAATTACCTCTTCAAAATGTTTTATGAAAAAATAGCACGGAATTGATTAATTGGTGGACGGTGGAATTTTGGAGATAGATTTTTAATTATATCTCACTTGTCAAACATGAATTTGAGTTTAATTTATTTCTGAATATTGTACATTAAATGTATTTTGAACTGGGAAGCACTGTATTTTGAAGAGGATAACAGTAAAGTTCACATTTTTCTCAGTTAAAATTCAGCATTTTGATTAATATATGTAGCTTTTTTTTTCTCTAGTTTCAAGAGAACTGAGTGTATTGAGAATGTATAAACTGTGTATAGTAAACTCCTATTATTTGTTGATGTGTCATGTGAACAATAAGCCTGTAGTTCAAGTTACATAGTTGGAAATAGTTTAAATGTTAGGATGTTTCCATTTTATAAAATTTAAAAGTAAACATTAAACACACATGTAGTGATACTTAAATTCCAAGTGGCTTTTACCATGTGATTTTTGCATTGTAACCATTATCATGTGCTCCAGTACTATTGATATTTGCCAGACTGCAACAATTAACTACAGATGCTTATTAGAAATATAAAATTATGTCTTTTATTTAAAATATTATAGGAGTTCACATTATTTGCATGTAAAATAAATTAAATGTTAAAATTTTTCTTGACAGCCTATTAATCTGGTTGTACTTTTATTACATTATAGTGGCAGCATAAATAGGACATGGAGCTGATTTGATGGAGCAGGACATTAAAAAGAGATGCACTAGTTGTTCCATTAAATCAAAATGTCATTTCCATTAAGTATTTCAAACCTACTACACTGTAATTAAATAAAGTGTGGCCCATTGATTCCCCTTCTCACCTCCTTTTTTCCTTCCTTTTCCCCCTTTTTCTTTCCTGTTTTTGTTTTTCCTATTCATATTGATATTGTTCTGCTTGGGAATAGAGCTGCATGTCTCCCAGTGTAATTTCCATTGGGTTTGGGAGACTTCTAAGCATGCTGTTCTTGCATTGTTTCTTACATTCCTCGTTGTCAGTTCATCTGTTTAGGTAAAAAATGTTATTTGCTTTTCTGAGATTTTCAATTAAGAAACTGACATCTCATTTTAGATATAAAGCTCCTAACTGTTCAAGGTGTCCTAATGCTGAAGAGGTATTAGCAAAAGCCATTTAACGTTTCAGTGTGACATGTGAGAAGAGTGAATGCTTTCCATAGTGTTGTCTACATTTTAATTATGTTGTAACAAAGAATGGATTTTTAAAGTTAAAAGTATTTAGGGTCAAATTTGCTTTCAGTTATAAGTATACATGAAAATTCAAATGACATGAGCAAATTTTCTTATTAAGGACAAGATCTGGCTCTACAGATGTTGGAGCAGAATTTTACAAACTCTTGGGAACAGTGAACTGGATAGATCAAACTGGTCTATCCTTACCATTTTTCATTACTTATATGTGTTTCTGTGAGTCAACAGTGAATTGATCAACCTAACTTTGCAGAAAACAGCTGGGGAACCATTGCTTTAGAGAAATGGGTGTCATTGCTTTACTGACGGATATAAGTAAAACAGTAGTGGTGTGTGCCCTAGTAGATTTATTACATAATTATGATTGCTTTTGTGTAAGCATGTTAGTAGCTGGTTTTGGTTTAATACATATTGTAATGTAGATATTGGTTGAAAAACATAGTTTCAGTGCATTAAGCTACAAAGATTTGTATAATTCACATTTGAAAGCCAAGATCACTCTGCTCTAAAAGATTGCAGTGCTATGGATAGAATAGTGAATAGATTGGGTATCTGGTCTTAATTGATGCTCTTAATTTTAATTTAGAATTTCCATATCTTTCACTTTTTCTTTTATTTTAAAATTTTTAATATTTTATCAAATTAAAGTCTGATTTTGTACTTTGCTTTTTAGTCTCATATTTGGAAAAAGATTTGTCTCAATTACATATACATCATAAAGAGAAATGTTACTAATTGGGCTATGTTTGCAAAATGATTTCTACTTTGTACAGCAGAGGGCTACATTTCATTTTACTAGTAGTTGATTACTGGCAGCACTTACTAAGCACCTGAAAAGATGATGGATAACCATGAATATTTGTAAAATATTAGCAAGAAGCTTTGAGATGGAATTCAAGCAATTAAAGTGTCAATAATTAGCACATGCTATTATGAAAAATGGCTTAACTGAAAGCAGTGATTTTGATTTCTAGAAAGTTTGGGTTTATTTTACCGACTATTGTTAAATATATGCATGCATTACAGTCTTGCTTTCATTGTTTGGGTGAAAAAAATTAAAATAAGTCTACAAAACTGTTCATATGCTTCAGCAATCTATATTGTTATTATTTTAAAAATGTCCTTGTTTTCATGAAGACAGTTGGATTTCTGGAAGAAATATCAACTGTTGCTATACCATATATTTAATTTAGACCTCTGATTGATTTAATAGAAACAAAACAAACAGGTCAAAGAAATAATAGCAAGTATGATCCTTCTCCTTCTAATCTAAGCCCTGCATCATTAACGCTTCAGTGTATATTAAAATCAAACCTGACAAGCAGTTCTTTAGTGACATATAATTTATTTCTACCTTAAAATTTGTTGCTCTTTCTACTAGGGAAAAGTGGCCCAGACAGCTTGCATGTCAGCTTGCCAGCATCTTTCAACATCCTTAATGCAGATGCTACTGGACAATGAATTAAAACAAATAAGCATGGGAGCAATTCAGCAGTTTAATTTAGATGTGATACAGTGTGAATGTAAGTAGATGTTCCAGAATTCCTATTTATATCTGTTTTAATACTGCAAAAAAGTTATTTAATGTAAGTCACATGCAGATCTTTTTTCCATAATCTGCTAAAGCTTTGCCCTTGAAAAAAAAACAAAAAACCCAAAACCCAAAAAAAACCCCAAACCAATACATACTCTTGTAAATGTATTTCTGAGTAAGTATGTTAACATTTCTGGGAAATTTTTTATGAAACCTTTTTTAACTCAAGTATCTCATTGAGGCATGCATCTGTTGTTACTGTTAATGGGATCATAATTGCTATAACCAGTAAAAAGACAAATTGTACAAAATTGTCCAAAAGCACCACATGAATATTATGGGTTTATAGTTGAGGAAAAAAAGGTCAAATGTCTGTGAAATTTTAATTTTCCTTCTTGAGTTTATTTATGATGACACAAATTTTGAATGTGCTGTTACATAGGTTTTCCTCCCTCCTAGAACTACTACTGCCTTACTCACTCTCCAGAATAATAATACTGATAAACATCAGCTGTTTTTTATTCTTACTGTTCAATATATGGCATCAGAATTATTTTACAAAACTGGTTCAATCCATCACTGAGGGCAAGATTACTTTCCTCAGTGTTTTGTGTGGAGGTCACTGCCAAGGATGAGCTGTTAATCTGTATGAAGGAAGTTACTTCCATAACATCATTGTGTTATGAATAAATTTTAGATCTGGTTTTATAGTTGATGATGGAGATATAATGAAAAGATTCACTAGCATTTTTTTTTAATGCACGTTTTTTTCAACACCTATGCTCTCTCTTTCAAAGTATCTTTCCTCTTACGTGTTTGAAGCATGGTTCTCAATGGTTTTGGTAACAACTGTAAAATAGGGGAGCTCTGCAAGTTACATCCTGGGGTTTTTAGTTTGAACACAGGAAAAAATTGACTACTTAAATAGCAGCTACCTATGGGAAATTAAATTTGATTTTAAGCAATTTTTTGGTATCGCGGAAGGTTCTTGTGGGAGTCCAGGGACAGAGTTAAGGGTCATTTTTTTGCATTTTAACCATATGCTTGTCTTTCCTTCTCCTGCCTCATTTGTTATATTCCAGCTAAACTGTAACATCATTCTGACAGTTCTTCCTTACACAGCCTTAAGGCCTTTCTGTGTGTGAAATGAATTGATAGGATTATCAGGGTCCAATTGAAAAAATATGTGATCATGACATTCAAGTTTGTGTTGTGATTGCAGAAATTGGCCAAACAGATAATGGTTTGATTTTTTTAATTTTATTTTTTAATTTTAGTACACTTGATGTTGCAAATTTAGTAGTGTTCTTTTCATGTAGGTGAGTAGGGATAGAGGTATGTGCATTTGTGTAGTTTTCTAGATGTAAAAAACATCCCAGTTGTGAAAACAGAAATTCCATAATATTTGTAGTACTGACACTGTCATCATTGGTGCGCCCAGTAAACAGTCACCTGCCTTATGAATAAATAGTGTAGCAGTGAAAAAAGATTGTCCACTACCATTTTATTCTGTTACCATTATTTAAAATATCATCTGTGAACAATGCAGTACTTCACTACACTGTATAGATTAAGCAGTTCACGGTTTCACTTGGGGATTTCTAGCAGTACGGGGGATAGAACATATGCCTTGCTGGTGACTTTTGCAGTATGAACACAGCAAAGTAATGAGAAGTCCCAAGTCTGTCTGTTGTCTGGTCTCTGAGTTGCTTTCAGACCTTTTTCTTTTCAGCTTTTGTTGCTGCACAGTGGAAACTTCAGTCAGTAAAGAAATCTTAGGAGAGTTTTAGCTAATCTAACATGATAATGTTTCATTGTTTAAAGATTTAAATATAACCTTGAGACAGCATGTTTTGTTATACATAGCAGTTATATTGAGCATATTGAGGACATGGAAAACCGTCAGCTAAAATGAGAAGGTTTCAAAAAGCTAGTAACTTAAAGACTGAAAAACATATTCTTTCCACCATGGCAAAATATCTGGTGTGAGTTGTATAGATGCAAATAGGATAAACTTTAATTCTTCCTTTCTGCAAAGCTTTTAAAGCATGTTAGAAAAAATTGGGTCTTTTGCACAGAAACCCTTTGAGTAGCTTAAAAATAATTATGGAAGCTTGTATAATAGTATGTTGCAACAAATAACACCTTACAATCTGTGGAATAAGGGATCGATGCAAGGTTTTGCTCAGACTTCTTTGCTATTGTGGTTTCATTCATAAGGTCCATCACAGGCACATTCCAGGCCTCACTGTGTGCCTGTGATTTATGTTCTTGTTCATCACTCTCCCCTAGCTTTATTCTTTGACACTTTGAGATTAATGGATATGACAGTGACATTTCAATTAGTGCTTAGAGTGTGCAAATAATTCTCAACTGCTGGGTAGTTTCCTACTGTATTGTATACATGGATTTGGCATTTTACTGATAGACACAGTGGAGTGTACTCAGATGCATTTTGAACTAAGAAGTTATGTGAGATAAAATATGTGTAAAATATGTTGCAATATGTCAGATATGTATAAAAGGTTACAATCTGAAGATGCTTTTTTAAAAAATATCTTGGCAATATTCTAGGTATTAATTCTGATCTTTAACACTGCACTTTAATTCTTCGTGATATGAACTGAAGGAGATCTAAGTGAAAGCAGAAAAATGTGATTACTTGTCAGCTTTTGTTTTTTGTTCTCCATTAAAAAGTAATCAGCAGTCCAGCCAACAACCCAACAATTTGTTAATGAGCAGTGATATATTAAAATCAACAATTGCTGAAGTTCATAGTCACAGCAAACGGGTGGAATAGTAAGTGGACTTCCAAGAAAGGAAGGTGGAAAGGAAGGAGATGGTCTTGTGTTGAATGCTGGGATTTCATCCTGCACTGCATTTCCGTGCAACGCAGAGCAGAAAATCTGGAAGCAGCTACTTTTTCTTTGCTTTTGCTCAAGAACAGTAATAGTATGAAGTGGTCTTCTCTGGTGATTTATTAATAAAAAACCAACCAAATAACAAAACAAACCAAGTTACTGTTCTTTTTCTCTTCTTCTATAAGTTGTTCTTTTTCCTTCCAAGAAGTCCAAAAGCTTTCAGTTTGATTTCAGTTTGTTCTCTTCTAATTGAAGTATTTCTCTACTTTTTCTACATATTTTGTAATTTATACCATCCAAATCTAGATACCTTATATCAGCTTTTTATCAAGGAATTAGAACTTGTCAGAAATTCTTAATTGATGGAAGAGCTACAAGTAATATTCATCATCCATGTGTTTTAACATAGCTGAATTGTGAAACAGGATTAACTGGCAGAAGGAGGTATGATTGAGTCGGCATTCTTCTTCACCCAGATATGACTCTGTACAGGGATGAAGAGGTTTTGGGTCCTGCCTATTAGTGAGCACGGGATAGCAGAGAATTAGTGCAAAGTATGATGCAATGTACCTTGCTAATTACCTCTAGTAGGGCTTCCTGCCATCCCTTGCTTCTTCACCCAGTGTGTGGAGAACTGTAGTATCCAAGAGCAATAGAGGTCTTGACCCAAGTGCTCTCTGTTGAGCATACATGAAGGTGATCTCCAGGTGGGCATGCCAGAATCGGAGGAACCCAAATCCTATTTTTCCTTGAAAAGGCACTATACTCTTCTCTGGAGGCCACTCACTTTAGCTGCTTCTCCTCCCATCTGGGAAGCCAGGTTAACTTCACCCAGCTGAGACCATCCTTCGTCTGCCAGTCACATATGGCAGCACGGGAGTGAGGGGAAGCAGTGAGACCTCACTGGGGGCAGGGCTGGGGGCTGCTGCCTGGCCAGCTGGCAGCTCCCTCAGGGAGGCTCCCCTCCAGGCATGTTTGAACAGCTGGAGCATCCAACAGGGCTGCAAAGTGGCTGACGGATGCTGAGATTGCCACCCTATTCTCCACTCTTCCTTTAAAAATACATTTGTAGCTTTGCTGCCCTGCCTGTGAATCACTGCTATGGGGATGAAGTAAAACTGTCCTAATTTAGCTTTTCATCTGAAGTCAGGACTCTGAGCAGCAAAACTATTTATCAGGGATCAGATACTGACTTCCCAGACAATAGAGAGGCACAATCAGATGATGGCTAAAAGATGGGGATTTGAGAGAATAAAATGAAGAGGCCTGTTAATAAATCTAAAAGTGCATAGAAATTGAGTACAATTTGCAGTTAAAGATGTCTTAAATTCTATTTTGGCAGACACAGCCTTTTTCTTAGGATATGCATCAATTCATGTATGCCCTGTATACAAAAGTAATGAAAAGATCAACAGAAAGTATTCAAAAGTAAATGGACTGAAGTAATCTTTACAATATTTAAATTTACCATTCTCATATATGTGTTACCTCCCAGCTTGGTTTTGTATTATTACATACTTTATTCATTAGATCCTACCTCCTGTAAATTCCCAAACTGCCTGTTGTAGGAAGTACATTGAGATTATATATAGAGTGGACACACATCGTGCCAAAGATCCTGTTCTATATACGCAGAAAAGGTCTACACAGTATCAGTAAAGTGCGGAGAAAGATGTTAACAAAACCCTTGTGAATAGCAGATTAATGTAATGCGTATTTTCAGCTTATTTTCCTGAAAAACATTGAAGTTCCTGATTCAAGCTGCCAAGCGTCCAGTTGTTTGCTCCTATATGTGACAGTTTAATGGTGATCTTTGCATTTCATTCTCATATATTATAAAATTCCTGAATGCTCTTATGCACATTAAAACAACCAACTAACCAGCCCCCTACTCCTCCAAATCCTCTCTAAGCCTAGAATGAATGTAGAGGGTGAATATTTTAAAAGTTGTATATATGACAATGTTTCATTACTATTTGGAAACAGACCCTTAGGACAAAGACATCAAGAATGTTAATCCTGTTCTTATAATATCTTCGTGAAATGCTGTGCAGTAGAAAATATTTAATTAGCTTTGTAAAATTGTTTGCAAAACTTAAAAGCCCTGAGCTGAGGGCGGAGGAGGAATTGTCTGACTGTTACCATAAGTAGATTATCTTTTTGCCCTTTGAACTCATGAAATTGTAATAATGAAACAAATTCTACTGTAGTCACCTGTCAAAAATGACCCAAATGTGAGAATAAATGCTTGTCCTGTAATGAGTGTCCCTGGTGTTGTGAATGCATTCAGAATATAAAATTGTAGTTAAAAAGAAAAAGCTGATGCAATAATTAAGTTTGGTTCTGTCATGGTTGCATACTTCTTGTTCAATGGTTGCAGTAGTAGTAGGTACTATATAGACAAACTAAATCCTACTGCATTGTTAGGATAAATCCCAAATTCAAAGCTTGATGAGCTGCAGAAAGGATGCAAATATTTGTCCTGTGGCAAGTAAAAGTATTCCACTATAGGAAAGTACCTACCAAAGTATAACGTGCCAGCAGCTAACTGAAACATTTTGATGCTGGTCGCACTTTTCAGTTATATTCGCTTTTCAGTTCTAGAGCCATTCCTTTGCTGTAGAGCTTCCTTCTCCCAGGGCTACCATGGCGGAGGATCAGATACAGATAAGCCTTATCTTTCAAGAATAGTATAGGTTCTCCTTCCTCATTTAGGGGATGTAGAAAAAAACCCTTCTGACCATCACACTTATCCTCCTTACTGGTGTGCTGCCACAGCTTACAATCCATACATCTATTTTTAGCTGTTTGGTATGGGGCATTGCTAAGAATTCCTTGCTATAGTATGGCACTCCTATTTTAAATACCATGTTTGACTGACCAAGGGAGCCACCATCACAGCCTGTCCGTCTATGAAGAATGGGTGATCCCAGTGGCTGTGAAAGAGCCATGAAGACACCCAACCCTTTAGCCTAGGGCATCCAGAAGGGTGCTTTTATAGGCCTGGAGATCTTTTGTTCTTCTGCAGGCTGGTAGTTGTACAGACTGTTTTCTTTTTTGCATTACCACAATGCAAGTAATAAATTCTGCCTCTACTGGTATAACTGCTACTCTGATATTATATTCATCTGTTCCTAAGCTATCATAGATATTCTGAGATGGAATTAGTAGCTTCTTGTACCACTTAAATAAGAATCTTTCTTTTCATTTAAAGTTGCATTCCATATAATAATTTTTAGACTCGTGGGTAGCCTATTTGAATTCATTAGTTTCCTTTAAGTTGAAAATATACATTTAGAAGTAAATGACTAAGCCCATTATTTTACTGTCTTGTTAGCTCAGACACCAGTATCTTTCTGGGTGTTACTTCCACTTGACGATCCAAATTTTCTAACTAGCCATAAAAAAAAAACCAAACCAGAACAAAAACAAAACAAAAACAACCAACCCCACCCCCCCCCCCCACAC
>NDXB01016595.1:82665-100095 GCA_002631895.1 Agapornis roseicollis
CACCCCCCCCCCCCAAAAAAAAAAAAAAAAAAGAAAAAACCAAAGCCAACAAAAAAATCAAAACCAAACTATTAAGGATTTTGTATTACTTCTGAATATGAGTAGGAGTCCTTGTGGCATGGTAGAGTTGAGCACTGGATCTGTGGGGATGTGAGGCAGTGGGTGTTTTTGTCTTTGTTATTAGTATGTGACTTGGAGAAGGAAAAAAAATGCTATTTTTTTTAAGTTTGACAATTATCAATAATTTCTAATTTAAATGAACAGCTATCCTTTTTCATTACCATAAGTGTTACCATTTTTTGTATTTTTAGTATAGTATTGCCTTCCAATTTTGCAGGATATTTTTGGGTTCAAGAATAGCAGAAATTCATTATTAATAAGCTGACTAAAAGGCATGAACAGACACTTCAGCTCTGCTCTGACTTTGGCATGTAGAGCTTTCTACCTATTGTCTTACACATTAAACAAACTCCCACCTTAGTGTTTGTCTTTTATTGCTGTTTGGCCAGAGGTGGGGTTTTTATAGTGCGGATGCTGTAACAAAAGCAAATGTTTGAAAATACGTTGGCAGCCATGGAATTGGTATTATTTTGAAATTCTTCAGTAATCATTCACCCCAGGTCAAAAAAAAAAAGATGTTGGTCTCTTTGGTTGTAGCAATACTACTGAGTTAGAACTTTAAGCAAAATTCCAATAATACTCCTAAAGCTATTATTCTTTGGGATTATTAGACAAATGATGGGAAAGTTGTTTGTTGGTTTGGCTGGGTTTAATCACTGTGAGTTATTAGTTTAAGCTATGTTTCTATTGTTCTAATCTGTTTCTATCAAGCTAGTTTTATTTTAATGCTAGTTAGCATTTATACTGCATAGAGCTTGATTTTCTGTTAGATTTTGTTTTTAATCTACCTCTGTAATAATTTTAACCTTTCTTTGCAGTGTTTGCTAGTTCTGAGCCTGTGCCTGGATTCCAGGGAGACACCCTGCAGTTAGCTTTCATCGACCTCAGACAAGTAAGACACTAGTTGTTGTTTTTTATCCTGCTAACTTCCCCTTTTGACCAGTGCTGAAGTTATTAAATTCAAGAACCTTTCATGGTTTTGCATTCCCATGTAATTAGTTTTGAGAAGTGGTTATTTGAAGTGTTGTTAGTGGCACTATTCCCTGTAATTTAGCATATAACTCTTTCTCCAGTGTGTTGTTAGGGGGCACTGTGCTACTGGTGGTGCTGTTACGTGTATATAAGATAAAATTTTGGCCTTGACAATTTTGTAAAGATCCTGTGAGGCCTTTTGCATGAGTGTACATGTTACCCTGGTGTGTGCTGGCCTGATTCCACCCTGAGCAATTGCTTCTGCCTACATAACTACTCCCTGGAGAGCAAAATCAGGCACGGTATTATTTAGCGTTTCCTTTTCTTAATTTGTTACATAGAATTCTTCTAAACTATTATAAAACAGCATTATTCCACCTGGCTGATCTTTATATCAAATTTAATTTTAAAATACTGGAGGCACTTTTCCATGATACTTACCAAAAGGAAGGTTTTTCCAGACTAAAATCTATTTATCTTCATTTCACATAGTTATTTCTATTCCCTGCTCTCTAAATTCTGACACTATATCCACCCATAAAAATTCATTTTCAAACCCTTTCATATTTGAAATAAGCTTTTAGGAAGGATTTATTATCTCACAAGGTTGCGAGCATAAGTGTCATTTAAATAGTGAAATGAATCATAAACTACACATGGAGGGCCTTTAGCTTTCTGCAGGTGTTCATGATATTTTTCAGCACCATTATGAGCCTGTCAAAGTTATCAGAAATGCAGAAATAATTCCATACCAAATTATCTATATAATAAGAATATTTTTGCTTTAAATAACTTAGTAGGTTTTTCACAGCAAGATTATGAAAAGGCATTTCAAGAAGGGAAAATTCCTGAGGGAAAAGCATTCCAGTTTCTCCTCATAGTTAGACAGGACTTCATTAAAGTGTCTTTTTAAATAAAAATGTTAGAAGATGGAGTTGTCTGTTATATTTTCACAGTAATATAACAATGAACAATATCCACAATCGGATAAGTGGGGGCTATGCAAGGAGGATATAGGATTGTGGCCATAGGATTTGTTCATATGATACTTGTATGTTAGAGTTCTAGAATTCAATATGTAAAGATGTACTCTGCCAGACTTCAAATACCACATATCTTGCCTTGACTAGCAGCCTTCCTCTTCTGGATTCTTTTTTATTCCTCTTTTATTATCAATGTAAGAAGTGACTAAACATCTTCCATTTTGTACTAAATCAGTTTAGTTGAGGGAAAAGGATGTTGAGAGATTTTGGCACCATTTCTGTCATCCACATAAGTGGTATAAATCCTTGCATAGCCTATGCTTGTTTCAAGGAAAAATGTGATTTCCAGCTATGCAGCAGGACAGGCTGTGTATCTACTTGCTACAGGAAACAGATAAGATTTTTTTTTTTTATGTTTTAAGTACCAACTATCAAGTATGTCACATAAACAGGGGTTATGTTGCTTATGATAGCTTTCAGTTTATGTTGGCAACTTATATTTAGAATTTTCTTGATGCAAATAACGCTTTATAGAGGATGCTGTCTGCCCTGTGGGAATCTAATCAATTCCAGATGCTTTCTAAACAGCGAAAGACTGGGCAACTGTCTTTATTGGGTTGCAATTGGAGCTTATAGATACAGAATAATTCTAGTACATTTGTTTTGGTTTTTATTATATTTTTGCATGCCTCACCAAAAGGTATTGCAAACACACATTAAAAAAAAAATCACAATTTAGTAAGGATTTATAGTATTTTCCCTCTCTTCCTTATTTGTGATACATTTCTATCTTAATAGGATGGATGACAGTTCTTTTCAAGAATACTTAGAAAGGCAACAGAGCCTTTTTCAGAAAGTTCTTATAAAAGGTCATGCTTCTGTTTTTTAGTTTGAATTTGATACTTCTTCATGAATTGCAGGATATGAAAGATAAGGAAGTAGGTCCAGTGGTCAGGTTTTACCTGCCCACCCGGACTGTGCCCTGAGGTCAAACTCCTGATATTGCCTGTTTGGTACAGAGAAGCTGATGACAGGTAGGGGCTGATACAAGGGGGAAAGCTTGAACCGTATCAAAGCTAAAAGGCAGGAGATTTGGGACTCAGTGAGAGACTGTAGCTAAAAGATGGATCAGCAGGATTGCCCTCTTCTTAAAAAGCAGCTGACCTGCAAGGGAAAAGACTTTATCGTCCTGCCAATCACATGGTTGCTAATGGAAGCCAGTTATCTCAACAACAGCTTACTCTCTGTTGTGTTAGGGCAATGTATAAGATTAACGAGGATTGGGTAGTAGAATATTGTAGCACATTTTACTAAAGAAGTAAAGTCACTTACAAGAAGCCAGCTTGGAAAACAGAGGGAAGATCTACACTTGGATAATTACCATGGGGGGAGGAGCAGCTTTGAAATTGCCATAGGTATTTTCATCCTAGCAGTTCCTGATCCTGTCTTTCTCTGAAGACAATATATGGACAGCATGTTGTCCCCAGCAAGCCCACTTCTATCCTTCTTCCTTCCACAGACATAGAAGAGCAAACAGAAAGAGAAACAGCTGGCATGAGAAAGACTTGCTTCTGAGAAAAGAACAGTAGTTAGGAGTAGGAAGCTCTAAAAGGCCAGGAATCACAAAGTGACAGGCACTTAGCTATGTCCTTTAACAAGCCACCTCTTATTATACTATCCCCTCTTAAGCCCTGGTCATACTTAATATGCTCCTTAAAGATCTTAGTAATCCCTAGAAACTCTAGCCAGTAAAGATTTTTGTGCTATTCCCATAACCATAGTATCTCAGCATCTTACAGTGGTGACTTGGTGTGGTAGGCTAATCACACATAATGTAGGCTGATAGAGAATCACATGTCCTTGATCATCTAGAAACTTGCAGCTCCAAGTGGCTTAGCAGCTGCTCAAGCAGCAAGCAGCTGTAAAGAAAATTGGAATAGATTCATGGTTCTGTACAGCTGCAATAATTGTGTCATGCCTCATGCCATTTGTCTTAGTGTATGACCTGAGCTCATACCTATGTGCACCCTTTCACTGCGCTTAAAGCCACTGAGGGTCAGGCTACCTCATCAAGGTGATTATCAAAGTGTCATGTGCTGCTCTAATGAGAGATGTCTCTGGCATCTTGTGAAGATGACCCAGCTCTCCTGTGACTTGCATCACTCTCTGAAGATAATTTTTTGTTACTGTCTATATAGGGAGCCTGTGTAAATTGTGCAGTGGCCCAAGATGAGGTGGAATAAACTGGAGATTTTTCTACCAATTAAGATCCTAGGTTGATTGGAATTAACCTTCAAAAGTAAGCGGGTCTTAATTAGTCTCTGAGGAAGCTTAGCCTACAACATGAGTAAGTTTTGTCCTGATTGTGATCTGTTCTTTACTGCCTAAAGACTAGGGTTACAGTTCTGGAATGTGATGCAGTTTCTTGGATGTACTGGACAGTTAAATACTGTGAGGATAAAGGCCTGAATCTTACAATTTGTGCTTTACTCTTTGGAAAGCCAGTTTAGTATGTTGCAGTCAGGAATGATAACCTTGTGGTAGCCTGAGAGGTCAACAGTTGCTGTCCTAGAGCAACGGTATGGTAACAAATGCCTTTTCTTGAAATGAAAATTGTCTGCAGAGTTATAACCTAAGCTGCAAATGCAGCATGGCTTTTTTTCACTTTTGACTTCACTAGTTTTTTCTAGTGTTTCTTTCTGCCATGAGCACTACTCCAGATCCAATCAGGTCATCTTCCTCTACTGTCTGATCTCAGCTAGCTTGATGGTTGTGGAATTGCCTTATTTTACCATGGGTGAAGAGAACTGGGTCTCATCTGTGGCTTTTTGGCTCTTATGTACATGTTGTTAATATCCTCCAGTTGCTGTAAGTGTTAGTCCTGCAACAGGCGCAGGTGTCTCAAGTGACCATAATCATATGCTGTCAGTAACCCAAGCAATCACTGTAGCAGTATCTCCACCACATCACATCACCATAGCACAGAGCTTACAAGTTGATAATAGTGTTCCTGAGTTTGGGAGACCAAGGGCTGTGAATGACAAGGTCCCTAAATTCTGAGTAGGTATGGGAGCAAATTCTGGATGATTTCAATGGTTTCTGTTAACATTTTGCTAATGTTAGGGATGAGTTAGACATAAAGGCATGATGTGATCAGTGCAATTAATAATGTACTATGGAAACATCAGAAAATACATTTTTGTCAGACTTTTGTTTATGATGTGTGTAAATAAGCATGTAGATAAGCACTTCTGTGAGCTCAAGTTATTGGTAATACACGATAGTTATTCCTTCCAAATATTGATACCTGATATTTAAGAGTACATTTTTGTCTGATTCCAAATCATAATGGAGATTATGCCAGTAGTTTCTTGGGTTGCTTGTCCATTTACTTTCTAATACATTTTTTTGTCATATTCTTGGTGAGAAATATTACTAACTTTCTGAACATTAGTGCTGCATAAAACATGTGTAAGTTTATTTGAAGGGGAAAATTCATACTAGTACATAATATACTCCATCTCTTTCTTCTTTGCTAAAGTTTATGTGAAGGGGAAAATTCATACTAGTACATAATATACTCCATCTCTTTCTTCTTTGCTTCTCTTTCATCACCAAGAGTTGATACTGTCCTGGTAAACTCAGAAGTAACTCATTGTAGGTAGGAACTGTGTAACAGATCACTGAACTTCAATCCCAGCCATGGGATTATCTGCCACTAAAGGTAGGCTGACAGCTCAGTCTTCCCCACTGTTTTATTTGCAGTGTTTAATTTGAATTAATTTCCTATGGTAATAAATGCATTTCAGCTCTGGCTTGTCTCTGATTGCCCCAATGTGCAGTATGCTGAAGCTCCCACCACCTGTGTTTCCTGTGAAGAATGCTCTTTAGCCCTTCAATAGACCCCAGAGAATAAGTTGCAGGCTGTTGCCGAGCCTATCCACCATTATTCTTGGAGATGTAAGGCTCTGAACGTGTGCTGTGGCTTCCTTCACAGGCTGCCAGACCACACAGTGCCTAGGCTTTGAAATTAGTAAAGTACACCCACTCCTGGCCTCTACTCCAGAGAAGAATCTTAGGCTGAAAAAGTAAAAGGATTTTCCAAGATGGAAAAATCCCTAACAGTTTGTTTAGGAGTAAGTCTTAAAATCGTCGGAGTTTCAAGATAAAAGTAAGCTTCTCTTTCATAAGGCAACAGTTTGAATTTTTAATTCGTGAGTAGTATAGAATATTTGATCTTTTGCTTCCTGAGGGAAATGGTTGTTGAGACTTTCATCTTCATAGAGGCTCTTTCACAATGCTTACTGATCCCTTTCCCCTCTCCATGCACTCCCCAGCTTCTCTGAACAAGCAGAGGGGCATGTTACATCTGTAACATGAAGCCCAGCCTCGGGGTGCTATGTAATGGGATTTGTGCTTCTCTAGTTTTCAGTGCAATGCTGCTTATTCAGCTAAAGAAAAGGAGCTCAGATTTCAGACAGCAGCAAAACACGAGTTGCACCCCTCTGGATTTCAGACCATAGATTTTCACTTTGCTGGGGGAGGAAGGCAATGCTCTTGATAGCCTTTCTCTTCTCCACAAATTGACTCTGCTCTAAAGCAGGAGCTTGAGGTATACTGTGAGCAGAACAGGGACACTTCAAGGCTCCATATTTGCATCATACAGGGTAATGTGCATATGCATACCTGTGTGCAAAATGGCAAAGTTACTTGAGTATGACTGCATGCTAAATGTGTGCTACCTGGCTCACAGGGGACACACAATGTCGTTTCAGAGTGTTATGTTCTTACAAGTAAATTAAAATTCTTCACACAAATGTGACAATTTATTTCTAAGTATTTATATTCCCCAATGGAATCTCTTACTTTTGATTTCTCCTTTTCAACTAGATTCTGTGAAGCCTGTAGGTAATCTTAGTAGTCTCAGATCACAAGTTGCATGTATGGGTATTTGTGAGGAAGATCTCAATCAGTGTTCTTTACACAGAAACAAGCCAGCTCATTCCTGGGGTGGGATTTATACCTGCCAGCTGGTAAGAATTAGGAAGCTTTGGAAACAAATGCACAGAAATTATCAGTGGGGAGTCAAAAACAAGCATGGCTTTGGATACACTATCTTAATAAGGATTTGCAGAATCAAGGCAGGATGGCAAGTCAGTCATTTCCTGGCAGTAGGTATTTCTACTGCCAGGAACTAAGAGCACGTGTCAGGTATTAGATGTATGTGGGTTCTCTGGGACATTGAATCACTCATCAAATTCGGTGCAAAACAGATTATATCCAGTTCAACATCTGAGTGCACCTTTTTCAGGAGAGAAGCGCAAATAACTTGCTGATAGCGTACTACATTTTCCTCTAGATACTCACTTCCTGACAATAAGGGAACATATCTGAAAACAGATTTGAAGAACTCAGTCTACAAATGCTTTTACTTCCCTTCAGTAGTCCTATCAATGTCTTACTTAACTAAAACTATATGCATATAGCTGTTTAACTCCAAGATACACTTTATCTATGGCAAAAAATTGTACCAGTTTCTCCAGAGGAAAGTATAGTAGATTGTGCACAAAAGACTGTGTGGTGAAAGGTATAATGCTTAAACTGAATGCCATCTTCTAATTGACAGTAAAGAATGTTGTAGGTACCTAAACCATGGAAGTTATCGAAAACAAGGAATAATTTTCTTCTTGTTTGTTTAAGCTAGTTCATTTAAGGGATAAAATTCCCTTAGTTACCCACTTACTGAACCAGGTATACATAAGAATTAAGTGAGCTGACAAGAAATCTATGCTGTGTATTTAGGAAATTACAGAACTCATGAAATGGTAGCTCATTTTGACTTGGAGACCTGCAGATAACAGCCTTTGCATAAGAACATATGCCTTATTTGAACAAAAGGGTGTGGGTTTTTTTGTGGTTGCTAGGTGAATTTATAATTTTTTGAACTGAGATGGGAAATGGTATTTATTGATCTCATTTGTCATGTGCAGGTGAAGCATTTGACTTCTTAAGAGCAGTGCAGGGTAATTCTAGCTACTAAATACTACAATCATAAAAATTATTAAAAGTTTCACTGGAGAAGTTGATCAAATCAGCTACTACAAAAAAAAATCTGTAAAAACCAAACCCAAACATAAAAGTAAGCAAATTTTACTGTCAGGACTATCTAGATGAATGTATCTGAGTCCCTATCTAAATACTACCAACTGGAACATTTAATCAGCTTTCAGCTCTTCTTAGTCATCAGTATTTTCACAATAAATACTTAATCAATTAATTCAAAACCTGTTGACCTGTTCTTACAATGCAAACTTTGTATTTATTCTTTATTTGGTATTATTTGGTTTTATTCTTTAGCTGAAGAACCTTTTGGTAGAAAAATTTCAGAAGGCTCACTCTCAGATAATTTCTCAAATAACAGATCTCTTGCTTGAGTTAGAAAAAAACTGATCTTACTGTATTTGCAAACTCCTACTCATGATTTCTTTGGGTCACTGATACACATTCCATTCAGTGGAAGTTCCTCTATGGTTTTCTTCTCCTAGCAGTTTTGCTCTCTATCTGATCCTTGCCTTTATCTGTGTCATGTCAGAAATGATGTAAATGCAAGGGAGGAAGATTCGGGTGCCTGACTTTCCTGAAGTTTGTGAATACATTCTCTCAAGCTGTTGTCTTCCTCCTGATAGCCAGTTGCTGCAGGATCTCTGCCATTGTGTCTGGGCCCTTCTGTAGCCCTGAGCTGATGGATGGAGTTCAGTTTTAGAGCCCCCAGCTCCACAGGACTTCCTCTGAATCCTGTGGGTGGTATGTGGTTCCTATTGAAAAACACAAAAGAAGAAAATTATTGTTTTCTTTCAAGTTACTTGTTATTTGTGTTCTCTTAACATCTATGAGTCCTAGTCTCCCCATCAGGGAGCCATGGGACTGGTAACTGCATTAGCATATTCAATAATTTCTGCCCCAAAATTGCTTATATCCTCCAGCCTTAGCTAAGCTGGTAGTATTACTGCTATGTAGTATGTATCAGGGAACACTTCTAGACCCTTGACCCCACAGATTTGCCTTCATTATTTTTTCACTTGTATCAATCAAAATTTCTTCTCTAAATTAGCTGTCCATCATAGGCAGCAGGCAGAATATCCCTTTTCTTTCCTTTTGCTAGTTTTTCTGTGAAAAAGAAGGGTAGTCCATCTTTTTTTTGGAAGTCACTACAGGACAATTGTAAAATCAAAGAAATCACTTACAAGAAGAAAACGGGAATTGTTCTTTGCTTCAGAGCAGTAACAATGTAAAGAAGGAATTGTGTGGACATAGTATAACAAGCAGTTGAGTGAGTGAAATGTAGTTTATGAATTTTTATTCATTTAGATCATAGTGTCTTAAAAAAGAAAGAACATATTTTCAAAAGTGTTTGTACAATATGTACCATAATGTGACGCTCGTCTTCAGCTGGGTGTTTTAGCACTGCACAAATACAAATAAAAACTTTTGTTCAGACTGACTGCTTCAGGTCAGTCAGTGAAATCTGGGAGATGGAGCCTTCATATTTTCTTTCTGTTAGTGGAAAGATACTAACAGCTGGCAAAGGAAATAATTGTATTTCATACTGTTATGTAAATGATTGTTTTCTGAACGAACTAATAGCACAATGAGCAATATGACTGAACCAGCTTTTTCTTAGGCACAGTTTTATATTATACTGGCTTATACCATGCTAATATATATGGGAGTGTCAGGATTGGAGCAATTTGTTGTCTTACAAGTTGCACTGTTTAAAAGAATATTGAAATAACAAATAAAGTTTACATAGAAGATTCACACACAGGTTACGTTTTAGAACCTAAAGGAAAACTGGTAAAAACTTTCCCTCGTGCATTAGTAGCAAAGGAGCAGTGCAACTTAGAAGACCTTTCAATCATAGAAAGAGTGGTGATGGTAAAAAATGAATGAATAAGAACAGAAATGCAAAGAAATGTGGGGAAAGAAAGAAAAACAATATGAGTAGATGGAAGAAGTAGATTATGGGGAGAAAAGATATGGGACGAAAGACAAATAAAAAGTTCAGTTCCTATCTATGAACGTACTTCATTGTTCTAATCCTTCTGTTTCTACATTTATAATTTCCCATGGTTTATGCTAAAACTGATTAAGAACATTCCTTTTTTAAACACTAGAAATTTGAAGAGATGTTTTTACCCAAAGGGAAGAAAGAACAGTTAATGGTGTATGAAGTCCCTGAAACGACTGGGTTGCCTTATTCCCAGGAGAGCACAAGCTTTCCCGGTTTTCTCAGTGTGCCTCCAGGAAATCGTTCCAGGAGGACACACAATTAGCCAAGGCTGTTCCAAAGTGCACAGTGTAACATGATGCAGTTTTCATCTTTTGACCCTGTGTCAAACATGTCAGTTGAGTAGCTTACCTGAGATCTGCAAGAGAACTTTGGACATCAGGTATTTTCCCATAGAAAGGAATATGCAGTAGTAGACACACAAAAAAACACGATTTTAAAACCTGACTTATTTTTTAAAACTAACAGAAAAAGTGCTGAGGCAGCCTTTGCAAGTGGGACAACTCAGTGCATTCAGATTCGCCTTTTTTTTTGCCAGACTAAAATTTAAGTAAAAATCTTTGCCCTTGCTTAGGGCGTATGAGAAGGACATTAAAATTGGCTCTTTCATTTTGAACACTAACAACATATTGAGCCCTGTGGAAGGATAGATTTCATAATATCATTGAAATGCACATCCAAATGGTGGCTTTGGGAATGGTAGTATGTTCAGTATAATGCCTAAGTTGTGTGTCCATAGACATAGAGGATAGTTTTGAAAGTTCAAAACAAAACAGAAAAATACTGAATAATTCCTAGACAGAAACACACTGGGGGAACACGGGGAACCTGTGTAACTGGTAGATTAGAAAGGCAGAAGCTGAAAACTCGAATGACAGTGTAAAACAGTCCCCATTGCTTAATTAAATAAAACCAATAATGCGATTTAAACTTCTTTGAGTTAAAATTACTTTAATAAGGGTGTTAATTACTGGAGGATTAACACTGCTTACATGTGATAATAGATGTGGTCAGTCAATAAAGGGTGAGAATAATGTTCGTTTAAGAAGCAAAAGAATCTAGCACAGGATTACTCACCAGAGAGGGATAACATTTCAAAGTGGCAAGTAAAATCAGAGGAAGAGCTTTTCAAATTGCAGGAGGCATTAGAGGCTGAATTGTGCTATCGTTACTCAGCAGAAATTTGACATATATTGGGATCTATTGGAACTAAAACTTGAAGAGCAGTGATTACAAATGACATATTACTAGTTTGGAATTATTCTGGTTTGCAGAGCACTGTAACAAATAATATTTCAGATAAAACATTTTCAGAAAATATTGTCACTTGAGAAGTGAGGAGAAAAGGCATGTTCTAAAGGAAAAAGATCAGCTTCTAAGGAGAATAATTTCTTGAAAACATGTTTCTTAGAAAAGACATTAAGGAGAAAGGGCTTTCCTTAATATGTCTGCAAACATAGCAGCAGGCGAAGAAAGAAGTTTTGCAAAAAGCCAACAAAAACCAAATTCTGAGTTATCTGAGTTTCTTGTTAGTGCAACTTAATGGGCTCAGAAGCCTCTGTTAAACCAAATTGTCTAGACAAGAAAAACAAGAACAAGTCTTAAGGATTTTGTATGGGCTGAAGTATTTGATAAAATGTTTTTTAGAGTCATTTGATAGAATAAATGTGGAAGTCAACAGCTTCCAGTAGCTGAAGAAAAAACTGAATGTTGCCTGGGAAAGAATACAAAACTTTGTTTAGTGGTTTTGGCTTTGCTTTTAACTTGTCTGTATTTACATTCCTGAGCTACCAATTGTGGAATTCCTTATCCAGTGGTTCCCAGGTCTAGCATAGCTTTCCCTAACAGATGTAACTTCATCTGCTGTGAAGGGTGGTTATGCAGCCATTCCTTGAATGCACTACTTTGGAAGAAATAACTATCTGTTTACAGTAAACTCATGATGGGCACATCTCTAAGTGTCTGTGCCTTATGGATTGCATTGGATTTTTGTTTCTGGATGCAAACAAAATGATGCCGGTTCCTGGCCTAATATGTCTTTGATTTCAGTGGCTTTCCACATATTCTAACTTGCCACCCAAGATCAGCTGAGACACTTTATTGAGCAGTTGCTGTATTTGTGTCTGCTTCCAGCAGAGGCTTTTCAGAGAGATGCCTTGTAAATAAAATACGGAGGCCTTTGATGACCACCTAAGAGAAGAACCAGGAGCACCAGGATGCTGCTTTTTATATTTTAGATCTGCAGCTTTTTTGAGAAACACTCAAATCTCAAAACTAAAGCAAAGAAACCAGTCACAGATTGAAAAACAATTAGACTGTTGCGTTGAATTAGGCTGTTCAGTTGTGTTGAATCAGACTGTTCAGTTGTGTTGAATCAAACTCTTTTCCCTTACCTGTGGAACTCTAGGTTACCTCAGTGGAGATGATGTGTTTCATAGTGCATCATGAACCTCTATGGAAACCAAATGCTGCAGATTCAAGAGACACTTACAAATCTTACAGACATGATGTGTATCCTTCTGTTAGATTGGAAGCCTCAATCTCTGTAACAATGTAGTTTCAGTATATTTCTTAGTTGTAATTTCCTCAGGTGTTTGGTCTAAGTAAGAATATAACAAGAAATAACTGGAAAGGTAGAAGAATGAAATATCCTGTTCTACCACTGAATTGCTAGTTCCCAGTCACGAGGTTGGCAGCTTCCTGGGTCAGTTCTGTGAGCTGCAGATTCACACAAAGAGCTGAAATCTTTGCCTCTTCTGTGAGCTTAAGGCTGATGCTGTGGAGCTCTGCCATATTTGCTTGTCTTCCCATAGGCATCAATTTACATTTGTATGCCAGGGCTGTGTATCTAAACCTCCTTCCTTCAATCCTAGGTGTAATCAGACTGAAATTTAAACTTTGAATTGTAGTTATGCTTGGGCAGACCATTACAGGTGTTTAATTCTAGGGTACAGCAGCCTGACTTTATAGACTAGACATGCATGTATACAGGGACAGTTTGAATTGATGAGTTCAAACTAGCATTTGTCAGATAATGGCTTTTTGTGGTATCACCTCTGGTGAGACCGCATGCATCTAGAGTTACTCACATGGATACTGCTAAATACTAAATATGACAAGTGGGACAAGAGTGTTCAATTTCAAAGCACAGTATGGAAGTTGAAGTGAACATGTTTTGTTTAAATTTTACTCCAGTTAGATGATTTGTAACTAGTCCCACCTTCTCTAAATCAGAGAAGGTGGCTAAAATCTAATCTTAACTTTAGATTTTGAAATTTTTGCATGTATCTATTTAGTGAAACACCTCAAATGGATTTTTACAGAAAGGATTGAGACAAATGATACAGTTCTAATCTCCAAGAAACTTATTTTAAGGTACTGGACACATCAAGTGCTATTTATAGCATTATTTCATAGATGAACAAACAGTTTAAAGCAAGCCAGTTATAACTCTGCTGCAGCTGAAAGACCTGCTTATAGAGAATTTATATTTAAGTAAACTACACTGTAAAAATTGCCTCTCCAGTTAAGAATGGTTTGGGTAAATGCCAGTGTTTAAGGACTACTGGCAAACCTGTGTCTGAAAAAACAAACCAAACCAAAACCAGAAGTCAAATCAAAATGACAAATTTAACTGTACTATCTGAAATGCTTCACAATCTTAACAGCTGAAAATTGTATTTTCAAAGTCTCATTCAGGTTATAGGCAGATGCCCTGTTTTGGGGGGCTTGCACTTGTCAGCCCTGCATGCTGTTTGAGCGAGTACGCCTTTGCATCAGAACCTCAAAGCCAGACAAAAAGAGGTGAATGGCCTGGCCATTGCATAATACACAATTTTTAATCCACACAAGTTTTACCATTGACATAGTTTTATGCTTTGTCTAAAGGGACTTTGTGTACAGGCTAACGGGCTTGACAAGAACAATTTGGCCCGTGCCCGTGCCCTCTGGAGCCTGACTGTCTGCCAGGCTCCAGCTTTTCAAACTCTTCCCTGTTCCTAGACTCAAAAGACAGTTCTTTTGCTACTAGTCCAGCTTATTCTTTAATGATGAAGAGCAACACACTTCATAATAAACATTTGGACTGTAATTAAATCTTCTTTGAAGAGGTATTACTTGTTGCTATATTGTGTATTGCACAGGGTCTAGCTATTTATATTTTGCTTCAGTGACTATTTTTCAGTGACTTTCTTAGATGTTACATCTTGAGCTGCTTGAAGTTTTAATGGTATTTGTAAAAATTATATGTTGGGAGTAGTTTTCTGGTTATGGTGACAGCAACAAGCTTGCTCATGTGACTTCATCAGCAAGCATTTTAGTTTGTAGGCAGGCCTAAGTTTATTTGAAGTGCAAAGAATAATAATAAATGTATTTGGGCTTGCTTATGAATATAACAAGACAAGGCATCTTTCAGAGTGTACCTCAAGGTCCAGATTTTAGGAAAGAATTCTGCCTTTTGGAAGAATTTACGTTATAAAGGATTTATTTGAATACAAATAACTTCTTTTATTTCTTAGCATAACAACAATTCCCAGTGGTTCAGCTGTCGTAACCTTTGAGTTTACACATTGTACTTTTATGAATGTGTTAAAGATTGTATCCTGGTGTTCAAGATAGTGACAGATATGGTTTTCACTTATAAATTTGAAACAGATGGAAGCGTCTACATATAAAACTGTTTCATTCCTGTGAGCAAGTAAATGTCCCATATTTAGGCACAATTTCTAAATGCATAGTGCCTTAAAAAAACAAACAAACAAACAAACAAAACCCAAACCAAACAAACAAACAAAAAAAAAAACAACAACACAAAACCCACATGTTTTAATGCAGTGGCTTAAAAACTGAAAGACACTGCCTTTCTAACACAAACTATCCTTCTTTTGAAAATCCAGGGCTCAGTTTTCAAAGCATTGCCTAAGAATTTAGCCTGCGACCCCCATTGACACTAGTGGGAATTGCATAGCTAAGTCTCCGTAACATCACTTTGAAAATGCATTTGTTATACCACCCCAGAAAAAGGGTAGCATAAACTATAGGGAGACATTCACAGATCAAGAGATCAATTTACACTTTGAAATACAAGACCAATGTGTGTTATTCCAGTCATGTGATCAGTAGGGGGGATTTTAAAATTCACCACATTCACAAAATAAATCACCAGGAGTAAATAAAACAAAATATTTTGGCAAGTGGCGGGGAGACTTGCTAACCAGGCTAACAAGATATTTGTCAGCAGTAACAAACACCTACTGATTAAGTGATAATTGCATTTGGTTGGTACCCTGTTATTCTACAGTCAGAGCAAATGACTTCTTTTTTTCCCTTTGTAAGCTGGACTTGCATATCTATATTTTAAATACTGCTGTTTAGAGTGAACAAGACTTGTCTTTGTCCAGTTCTGATTCTGGTCCTTCTCGTTTTAGTTCCAATCTAGTAAGTGCTTTCATAGTGTGCATGCTTTAACAAATAGGGAGATAATGTAACGTTTGGTGAACCCATGGGGGTGTTAACTTCATGTTAATGCTGGGGGTGTGTGTGTGTTAATTCGTTGGAAGTAGTGTATACTTGTGCAATATATATTCATGTGTACTTGCGCATGAAGCATAAGCAGAGACTAACAAGAAAGTGGGTAAAAAGAGTCATCGTTGTGTAGCTGTGTTACCAAAGTGCTTACAAGTCCCAGTTGTGGACCATGGCCCCATTATACCGGACAGAGTGTAAATAAGTGTTTTAACAAAAGGAAGACAGTGCTGCCTCAGATTTCACAAACCAATGAAACTATAGCTCCATTGAAAGGTTAACATTATGTCAGGAATTATGAAACAACAATGATTCTGTTGACAGGCCTTCTCTTAGGTCATCAAACCCATTTGTTGTTCTGAATATGAGGTGTGGTGTATAGGGTCCAGTGTGCGCTCCTTGGGCTGGGAAATGCTGAAGAGTTGAAGATTGTGAGTAGCTTATGTGAGTTTACTCACATAAGTGTATAACAAACACTAAAATTAAGAAAGCCCTTCCATCTTTGGAGATTTTCACTCCAGACACACCAATAAAAATAGCAATAATTGAAATAGGAATATATTTGCTATTCTTTTATCCTAATTACTTAACTGATATGTAGCTAACAACAGTCACAGGCACTTTTTTCTAGGTCAAAAGCCACACATCATCAAGGGAAAAATTGTAATGTTTCTTCTGTACTCTCCTAAGAAAAGATTGCTTGTAGCTTGCAGTTGTATATGCTTGGCACTGTTCATTTCCCAGAAGAGTTCACCAGTATTCTAAGCTTTGGGATTTTTTTAATTAAAGAGGTCAAAATCCATTATATCAAAATTTCAAAGAATTTACCAATTAGCTGTAGTCTGCGATGCCCAGCAGGTGGCTTTTATACTATTAAAGGGAGATTGTTTCCATGTCTGATCAAAGCAAAAGCAAAACAAAGAAAAATATAGAATATTTTGGTGTACACAGTGCAAGCCACATGCTGTGTAAATTATAGGTGAACATTGTACGTGAGAGACTGTCATGCCACTTAAGTAAAAGATGGTATGTATTTTTGCACTGTTCCTCATGAGGATTTTAATGGTAATGTCTGAATCTGTTTAGATTACTGATTATCTGAGAAGATTAGACAGTTTGCTATTTCCTAAAATGAAGATTTTAGCATTTTCTTATTTAAAAATAAAAGTAAAAATGCACAATTAAGTAGATTAATGAATTTACTAGAAGTGAAATTAGAAAAAGCTGAGTGTGCTGGAATGTTGCAAGATGGAAAGAAGTTCCAATTTGCACTTTTCAATGAATCTAAACTTCCCTGATTTTTGCCTACTTAAAAGAATGTTTGTGACCTTTTGACCCTTTTGTTATCCCTTACTCAGAAAGGCCTTTATTCTGTAAGGCTTAGGTATAAAAAAATAAAAAGAGCGTTAATGGCATAACAGTCCTTTCTGATCACTCTGTGTAAGATGTTTATGCAAAGTGTCAATAGAAGCAATTGGCCTAACAGTGTGACAACCTGCTTTGCTTGGAAATGGGCTAATCTCCTGTTTGGGTTATCCAGAGGTCAGGTAAGGATTTCTTTTTTTGCACTCCCTGTAGTGCATGGGTACATAACCTGCAAACACTACAGGGCAGAAATCAGATGCAACTGAACCCAGGAATGCCTCAAAACCTTTTTTTTTTTTTTTTTTTTTTTTTTTTTTTTTTTTTCTTTTTTTTTTTTTTTTTTTTTTTTTTTTTTTTCTTTTTTTTTTTTTTTTTTTTTTTTTGTTCTTTTTTAGTGAT
>NDXB01016595.1:100144-117680 GCA_002631895.1 Agapornis roseicollis
TTTTTTTTTTTTTTTTTTTTATTATTCTTTCCCTTTTTGCTTTTCCTGAATTTTTTTTTCTCTGCTTTATTTTAATTTTTTGCTTCCTGGTCCCATCTCAGAGATTCTACTTGAGCATATAACACATAACAGTGACAGGGGCTCTACCAATTTCAATATCTGCTTCTTCACTTTGATGGTTTGCTCGTAGTTTTGTTTTGTTCTTTCCAAGCAGGCATCATCCCACTCTTTTTTGAAGTTCACCTAGAAACCTACTTTAAATCTCAGTTTTTGAGTGCTGCCCCTGTTGCCCTATCACAGCAGGCTGGAACTCAATAAGGGCTCAGGCAAGCATAGTCGACCAGGCAATGGGCTTTGGCGGACTGCATGCTGTGAACTCCTGCCTTACTGAATCAGCTTCTGTGTGTTTTTATAACTGTCTTTTTTTTTTTGTCCCTGTTAATTATGCCTCAGAGCTGTGGAAAGACAGCATTTATCTGTTTCAACAGACTAAGCAGCAAGTGTTCTGACATGTTTATCAGGCAAATTGTACCTGACAAAAGGTAATTACACATGAAATCAAGTCCAGGAGTAACTGGGTGATTAGGGGTTAATAAACTGTTTAGCATCAGAAATATTCAGCTTGTGAGTAAGGAGAGTGGGCCAGAAGGACATAACCAACAGCCATAGGTTTGAAGAGTTACTTTCCTTTTGATGGAGCATTTAATTTTGCAGAAAGGTAAGCAGGATATCAAGTGTACAATTCCTGGTTTTTAGCTCCAGTTCCCGAATCACTGGTGCCTATTGTATAACCAAAGCTATTTGCTGACACTCTTGCTATTTCAGAAGAGATAACGGTACCGTTCCAATTTACACTAAGCAACCTTGATAATTTACAATTAGGATTTTTGTAGTATAACCAACAGAATTGGTATTGTCTAGTGGACACTGCCCCCATTTCCATCTGCAAAGCCCTCATCTCCTTCTGTCTCTGCTGCTGTTGACTCTGCGCATAGCTAATTCCCAAAGTTCTGTTCTTTTCCAAGATTATTCCTGACAGTTGCCCAAAAGTAGAAAGGAAGAGGCATTTGTATGATATTTGAGGATGTGACAAGAGGTTCAAACAGTATTGACAGGGCCGGATGGTCTATTCCAGCAGTTCCCAGTGAACAAAATTCTCACGTAATTACAAGATGGCCTAAATACGTCCGGACTACGGCTGAGCTGCTCAGGACTTTGGGTAATATAACACAAAGCTTTACTGCGCAATGATTACCAGTATTTTCTACCCAACCATGGCTATATTGCCTTTATATTGGAAAAAAGCAAGAATACTGGTGTTGAAGGATAGGTGCAAGTGTCCTATTTGAAGCTAGAATTTGGTTCCTAAAATCTTAAGAACTTTTTCCTCCCTGTAGCATCAATATTGTAATGTTTTGTATTATCCAAAGCTGTTAGCTATTAAGGTCTTAAAGTAGGTCCTTTTAACCAAAAAATAACACAGTATATTTTACAATAAAATTATTGTATTTAAATTAAAGTCTCCTAATTAAAAATAGGAGTTATCTGCATAATGTAAGAGATTACTATAGCCTTTTATGTAAATATATATAAAACCTTTTTTTTTTTCCAAGTGGTGTATATTTTAATAGAAGGAGTTAATGTTAGACATAAAAGGCATTTAGAAAACGCATGGAATTGAACAAAATGTTAGAAAACCAAAGTATTGTAGGGCATAATTCAAAATACAAGTGCAGAACAGCAACTAGTAACTTGTTATCTATAATGCTCCAAGTGTGTCTGTGACTAATAATGTGATGGTTTGAAAAGGCAACAGTATTGCAAATACAGTAAAAGGAATCTGCAGGGCTCTGATCATCAGCACTGGTGGTTCCAAGACGTTGGATAAAAGTTCCCCTTCTATCACACCTTTAGAAAAGGCAAATCCTCTAAATAGAGCAGACGTCTCTATCCTGTCTATCCTATTGCTCCTGTAATTGTAAGTGGGCAGTCTATTGGACTCTATATCTGGTGTACTAGAAAGAATAAAGCTTATTCTTTTTTGGTGTCTTTTGTTGCTTTGTTTTGTTTGGGTTTTTTTTGTTTTTGTTTTTTTTTTTTTTTTTTTTTGGTTTTTTTTGTTGCTTTGTTTTGTTTGGGTTTTTTTTGTTTTTGTTTTTTTTTTTTTTTCTTTTTTGTAATGACTCATGCACAGGTACACACACTGCTGCTAGGGAAGCATGTTATGCCTCATTATCAAATTCTCAGGTATAGCATTGCCTGTCTTTACTTATTCTTGTTTTTCATGGTTGTTATGGGATAAAGAGAGTACAATAGTGCCATTGTTCTTGGGTAGTAGAGTACATATCTACTTTTTTTAGGTGTTTCAGAGTATTTTAGCTGCATGATAATCTGGTTCTGACAGAGAACCCTCGGATGGCTCCTGATGTGAGGCTGAGTGGCTGACTAAGAGTCTGCACTGCCTCCAGACTCAGAGTAGCAGGAGAAACTGCCTTTCTGGCTCGTTTGAGGCATTTCCCATACATATTAACTTTGGAAAGATATATGTGTGAAAGAAATTTTTCCTATTGTAATTTCAAGGCAAACAATGAACATTCTAACCTTGAAGAATTCACAGCCAGCAGCTTCAGCATGAGGGCTACACTGAATGGATTTTGACTGCTTTTACAGGCAGGAAAATATTTATTTCTACTCTGGGCATTTATTTCTCTTGCTACAGTGCATGTTAGTGTGGACCATTCCTTGTTAAGCAATGCATCTCATTCTCAGTTACTGTCTCAGTAATAGCAATAGTTTTAGTGGATACAATAGTAGTATGGAAATGTCACTTTAATTTGGCCTTTCATAAGTTGATTTTAGTTGCCACAATATGAACTGCTGTCACAGAACCAGCAAATTCTCCTATACTTCATACTTCACAACTGAGAATCCATGGGGCAGGCTCACCTGAACTTAAATCTTTTGTTTGGTTGGGGTTTTTTTTGTTTTGGTTTGGTTTTTTTTTTTGTTGTTTTTTTTGTTTGTTTGTTTTTGGTTTGTTTTTTGTTTTTTTGTTTTGGTGGTTTGTTTTTTTTTTTATTTGTAGCTGATAGTCCTTTTGGCAAAATGAATGTGTTTTTGACTAGACTTGCCCTTGATACAGTTTCTCTTTTTCCACATTAGCAGTAAACATAGTATTTAAAACTTCAGAGGTTTACAACCTTCCTTTATTTCAGTGGAACTTAACATATCCCACATATTACATCGTTGTAGTATGAGTCACCTTAGCATGTCAAGCCAAATCCACAAAGTATTTTCATTATATCTTCACCTTGAGTACCATGTAACATTACCAAAGGCTGTTCCCTCTCCTTGTGGTTTTGTACACACCTAGTCCCGGTCACATTATAAGATCATTTTAATATGTATTTACTTTGAATTAAAATACAGAAAAAATATAAGGAAAATACTGTTTTATTTTGTTTTCTTCTCTATTAAGGAGTTGGCCAAGTTTTCATTATGAAGTTCATATGGCTATCTGTTTCCATTCATTAGAAACCCAGACATTTTTCATCTTCATGTTCTTCTCTTTTTTTCAATAATCTTTATGGATAAATTTCAGGATAACTTTATCCTTTACTAAAAAGCATTTACTAAATGATGAGGTAGGCCAGTGCTTCATTATCAGCTTTGTCTTTCCAACGGTTCAAATCACATGAAGTAGCCCAAATATTTTTCTGCATCTTTGAATGGATGGTCTCTCTTCCTGACTATATGACTATGGCCAGGACACTTGAGTTCTTTTTATATAAGGAAGAGAAATTCAAGTGCTTCATTTCAGTAAGGCATACCTGTGTGTAGCAAAAGTCAGAAAGGAAAAGAATAGCAGCATTCGAAGCAGACTGCAGATCAATTAAAGTGAATTTGGGGTTGTGCTCCTTGCAAGCTTTGTATGGGTAAATGAAGTTTATTTTCCATACATGTGTGATGGTCCTTGGACCAGTAGATCTTTTCTGCTAGGCTGTCCTTGCTGCTGCTAACTGCTTGCCAGCCTGCTCACCTTGCAAAGTGCCTGCATTGACTGCATCTGCCAAGTGCCAAGTCAGATGCAGGTGATATGAATTGCCAGGACACAGATCCGAAGAGCTGCACACCAGGCAGCTCTTGCCCACCCACAGCATACAGTACATGCTGTCAAAGCCCATTACTGTCAAAGCCCATTACATACAGCAATATGCGACAGTGCAAAACTGCAGCTGTGAGGAGGACAAAACACAGAATGTGTAATTGTTCACAGCAGCAGTCCAGTCTCCAGCAGTGTCTGCAGCTCCCTGTCCCATTTACTGCAGTTGTCACACTGCAGCTCCTGAACATGTGTGCAGTAGGGAAGGGAGCTATAATTGAGTGGCATGTGTCATCTGATTGCATGTCTCTTGTCCTTTGTTTTACCTGCAGCATGTCATGATGGCTGCTTTAACTTAGATTTATTGGCATGAGGCTGGTTGTGTGCAGCTCTTTGACCAAGTGTGGAGCAGGGAAGAGGCTCTGGGTACATGCTGCTTGCAAATAATCTCCCTCAGGGTGTTCACTCTTCAGAGCCAGGATTGTATTGGAATGCACAGAATGTACTTTGTGTTCTCCTGGGACATTTTGTTGAAGAGCAACAGAGTCCATGGTCTGTTTAGAGCCCTACATAACTACCTGTGCTTGGTCAGGTGACAAATGAGGTGTAATTTTCCACCCCAGCCATCACTATCATTGAGATGTCCCAGAGCCATGACACAATCAGATGGTTGATTTAAGTATTGGAAATATGATATGAAAATTCCTCATGTGATATTGGCAAAAAAGCTCCTTCAAACTTCTCAGTGCTGTAATTGTATCAGACATCAACAGCTTGGGGGAGCATGTTGTTAACAGGGTACAGAGCTTTGGGGTTGTTTAGGATTTACCCAGATTCCTCAATTTCAGTGTTACGATAGCGATAAGAAACAAAATCTTTTGCCTTCGGTTTGCTGAGGACAGCTGCTGCAGGAGTATTGTCACGGGCCTTCCTTAAGTGCCATCTTCCATGAGGAGCCCATGACAAGTGGCATTGTCACTAGTAGAACTTATGAATACATTCTATTTGCTTCTCTGTAAGACAGAGGGAGCATGAAATCTCCAGATTGTATAGTTTGGATTCACTTTGTGTTGTGCATCTGCTTGGCCTGTCTTCCCACTCTTTTGATCACGCTTTTGAATATATCATACAGCCTCTATGAGGACTGGGCACTTCCCACTGTTGTAACACAGATAATAAGAAGTGATGGTAACACGCAGTAGCAACTAAGGCTGTGGGTTTCACAGATGCCACTAATTCCTGAGTTATCAGAGCCTTCTCAAGTCTGTTTGTTTAGCGACTAAATGCATGTAGTCTTCAGCCCAGTAGGAGAATTGATGGTGCCCATCCTGAGAAAATGCTTTGTGAGAATCATTTGCATTTGACCTTGATGGCTATCATGAATATGTAGTCAGTACAAAGTGCAATAGCCTCCTTGCTTTTTATACACCTTTTGCGCATATGAGATAGTTAAATATAAAATCTAGATGTCCCTGAGGTTTGTAATGGTCCCTGGGGACTTAAGAATGACAGAGCAGTAACTCTCAGAGGTCTGCTATAAAGCCAGGAAATGTTACTGTGTATTCATAAAAGGCTTTACTACAAATATGGAAGGAGTAATTAATCAGAAAATAATTTATTTAAATTAGACACTTTATTTGAAAATAACTTAAGAAAGGGGTTAGGAAAGGGAAAAATTGAAGGAGAGGCATATAAAGTTGAAGCTGTGAAGACCAGATATATACTTTTACTTTGTAATTAAGTTGGTGTTACAATTTTGGGGATGAGCATTACTGGAGAGCTGTGACATTTTCACAGACTGAGGAGTTTGACTAAGGCAAGGCTCTCGGAAATTCAGTCCTTTTCTTAGCATAGCCTGAGAAGTCAGAGGAGTGGGTGCCTGATGCAGCTCTGCCTGCCAGAGCAGGGGCTGTGCCTGTTGTGTCCTGGCTGTAACAGCTGTGCTCTGGCTTACCAGAAGCAAATGTTCGACATGGACAGGATTCCTTATTTAAACAGAAAAATGGTACAATTTGCATCAGTCTGTTATCTTCCTTGAAGTAGTTTTGTTATGGAAAATCCTGTTCCACCCCACTTTTCCAAGTGATGTAGCATTACTGATGTAACAAGGCCTTTGGGCAAGCAGGGGCTCTGAGTTATGCTGAAGACCCAGCTCAGCAGAGCAGCCACAGACACTGTGAGCTGTGGCAAAGTGTTGCTAATGGTTCCACATGCTTACCTTAGAAGTATGTCTGGCTAACATAGTGCAGCCTGAGAACAAGCCCACATTAGCCAGCAGCAGCAGGACAAGGTCAGGCATCAGATGGGAGGGAAGCTGGGACACCCGCCATTAACATCAGTGGGAGCTGGGCCGGCCAGCCTGGGCTCCCACCAAGCAGAGCTGCCTGTATGTGCACCAGGCAACCTGAGCAGAGTGCCCAGTGGTGCCTGGCCTGCACCCTGTGATGGCAAGGGGGAATTAGACATTGGGGGTTGTGAGGGTGCTGGCTGCTGGAGGTTAGGCATCATGTCCACTTATACAAGCAGGCTGTTCTATTGAACAGCAGCTCCAAGAGGGTGAGTTAAAGGCCTGATTCAAAACTGCAACGCTGTGATTGGAGGTTTTTTGTTTCCCCATTTAAGCATTTGGGGTTTGTTTGTGCCAGGTGTGCCATGGGCTTGGGCTGAGTCATGGGGATCAGTCACCATGGAGAGTGCAGCAGGAGCTGTTTAATTCAGTTAGCCGAGACTACCTGCACCTCTGGTTTAAATTACTGTGAGCAGCAATAGACACGAGTATCCCCTTCTTGCTCCCCACGGTAAAGCAAGCTTCTGAAACACTCAAGCCTGAAGCTATTAGCATCCCTGCCTAGGGCCGGACCTGCACAACTGCCTCCCAGCACACGGAGGGAGGCGGGAAGGCGTTAAAGAAGGAAACGGGCAGGTGAAGGGGCTGTCGGCCGGGCCGGGCCGGGCTGGGCCGGGCAGGAACCTCCTTCCCGCAGAGCCTCTCGGCGCTCCCTCACCCGCCTCTCCCCACGCAGCTCCTGGACCTCTTCATGGTGTGGGACTGGTCCACCTACCTGGCTGACTACGGGCAGGCCACCTCCAAATACCTGCGGGTCAACCCCAGCACGGCCCTCACGCTCTTGGAGAAGTAAGTGCCTGGCCTAGGTATGAGTGTCAGTGCGGCGGGCGCGGGGCCGGGCCGACAGCCGCAGCCCTCCGAGCTCGGCTACGGGACCCGGGCAGCCTGCCCGCCTCCAGGGAGCTAAGGCCAGAGCCCGGCGGCAGCGCGTCGCTGTCCGGTGCCGGGGCTCCTGTAGCAGCTCGCTGCTGCCCGAGTTGCAGCTTCGGGGAACGGGAGTGCGGGAGGTTCGCGGTGGTAAAGCCGGTGCGAGCGTTTTCGGCTGGCTCGGGTCGGGGGCAGGGTATGGGAGGCGCGTTGCCGCCGGCCGAGTGTCAACCTGCCTTTAAAACCTGCATCCAGATACGGAGTGGTTTAAGGGCATTTTCTAACGGTGTTTTCTCTCCTCTCCTGCCTGCCGTGAATGTGTTTTGCAGAGTTCACAGAGGGTACGTATCGCCTATCCTGTTACACAAATGTTGCTGCAATTTATTCTATTTCCCGAATTTCGTTTTAAAATTCATTGGTGCGGGAGATCAGCCACACCGATATCGGGTAATTTGTCGGCGAAAAACCATGTCGTTTGCTGAGTCTGAACTTACCCTAGAATCAGATGCGACTCACGGGTTTGCTTCTCTCTGAACGCAGTTAGTAGGGTCGGTTTCCTGCCGAAGTTGTGTTTGCTTAATACTTGTGAAGTAATATTTGTTAAAACGAGTTCCGCATTGTGAAAGTTTAATTTAAAAACACATAGATAACAGGTTTTGTAATCCTTTGGTTCTTATTAGCAGAAAGATCAAAAGAGGAACAAAAATAAATCTATTTAAGTAGCCGTATTTTTCCTTTTCAAATTATGTTTCCAATGTCTCTGTGTCGTTTGCTTTTTTATTTCTGCAGAATGAAAGACTCTAGCAAAAAGAACAATATTTTTGCTCAGTTCAGGAAGAACGACCGTGACAAGCAGAAGCTAATAGAGACTGTAGTAAAGCAACTTAGGAGTTTAGTGAATGGTATGTCCCAGCACACATAGGCCTGTTACATCGATTGTTTCTCATCATGCCAAGACATATTTCTTAGCCACTGTTTCTACCAAGCAAATAACTATATCAGTTGATACACATTAGTTTGACCAAGTAAAGGAAAAATGCAGTCAATGGCTTGTACATGGAATCTTCAGCAAACAATCTTTGTACGTATTTTTAATGGATCGAATACTATTTTGTATATTGTAAACAAATGGTGACAAATGAGACTGTACAATAAACCCCAGCTCAATTGTATTGTACATGGAACAGCTGAACTGTAAATGCATTATTTAAATATCCACAGACATTGTGTCCAAAATTTTGCTCTGAGTAGGAATTATTTGAGAAACAATCTCTTCGTTGCTGTTTTCTGGATGAATCCTAATTTAATTTTTTTCAAGCATTGAGATACTTGCATTTCAGATGCTGCCTATCTTTTCCCTGCATTAATTGTATATTAGCCTTAAAGTGATTGGACATAATTTTGTATACCAGGTTTTGTAGTCTGGAGGTATGAAAAAATCATCTGATTTTTAGTACCTTTGAAAACTACCTGAGAACTAAACTTAATATTTATTTAGCATTAGGGCTCATAGGCTTTGTTCTCCAAAAGGGTTTAATCTTGAGGTTGTGAATGTAAATAACCATTTGAGTTCTTTATTACATGACATTTTGGTTTGGGTTTGTTCCTCAGGGTTACTATTTCTAACTGTACTTTTGTAAGATCCCGGGTTATTTCCCCAGGTTGCAGTAAGGAATAGATTTGCCACTGCTGGTTTCGTGCTGCATTTGTTTGTCAGTACGTGCTTTCTACCGCCCGACCCATCCCAGTGATCAGCATTTCGTCCCACCGCCGGTCTCTTTGCACTGTCCCCTCCTGGCTATTTTAGACAACAAGAGAATGTCTGACAAATACAAACCAAATGGAACATGTAAAAATAATGTACATTTTCGCTGTATTTTTAAGTTATTGACGGTCTAAATACAGTAATATAAACCTCACCAGTACTCCTGTTTAGTTTCTGAAACGCATCTCAGAGCCGATTTCGTTGGAACCTGTACAGGTCCCGGCTCTTTGGTGATGTACCCCCAGGGCAGGCGGGCGAGGCAGCCCCGACGGCGGGGTGTGGGCCGGGGGAGAACGGGCTGGAGGATTCCCCCAGCTGCCGGTGCGGGGCGGAGACGGCGCCAGTGGAGCGGGGCTGGGGCGCTCCCCGGTCGAGGGAGCCCGGGACGGGACTCGATGCCTCCGCCGGGCGGCGGGAGGGGCCGAACCTAGTGGGCTCCCCGGCGGACACAGGGCGGAGGGGAAACCCTGCACCGAGGTGTCTCCGTCCCGCCGTGAGGCTGGCGCTGGCTGGGCAGGGGAGAACAGTGGCCGCTAGCTCTGTAGCGTAGCGGGGGCACCAGGCCCCCCGCCCCAAGCAGAGGGGGTCTGCCTCGACCGGCCCCTCTCGCTCTGCGCCCCTCAGTCGCTCTCCGCGGTTCTCCCGCTCCAATCATCGCACTTGGCCGCGCTGCTTAAATATGCAGCGGATACGTCATCTCCGAAGGTGGATCGGGCGTAAGTGGCCAATATCTATATAAATGTGGCCGAGGGGCGAACAGGCAGCAGGAGGCGAGCGGAGCCGGGAGGGCAACATCCAGCGGGGCCAGCCGCGGAGCTCCCATCGCCGGCACCGCAGTTTGACAACCGCCGGGGCCGCTCCCCCGGGCCGCCAGTGCCCTCGGGGCGGGGACCCACCGCCGCCCCGCGCCCGCCCCGTCTGCTGCTCCTCGAGGAGGATGCCGGTGGGGCTTTCCTGGCCCGAGGTGGCGGCGCTGGCGCTGCTGTCCCTGGCGCTAATGATCATCCTGTGCCGGTACCTGTGGGCGCTGCGCTGGAGCCTCAGCCGGGACCGCGGCAGTGCCCTGCCTCTGCCCAGGGGCTCCATGGGCTGGCCCTTCTTCGGAGAAACCCTGCACTGGCTGCTCCAGGTAAGGAGCAGGGGGATGGGGTCGGATGGGAAGGGGCTGGTGGGAGCCCTGGGCTGACCCCCAGCTTGCCCCCAGGGCTCCCACTTCCACAGCTCCCGGAGGGAGAAGTACGGGAACGTCTTCAAGACCCACCTTCTGGGCCGGCCGGTGGTGCGGGTGACTGGTGCTGAGAACATCCGCAAGATCCTTCTGGGTGAGCACACGCTGGTCAGCACACAGTGGCCTCAGAGCACCCAGATCATTCTGGGCTCCCACACCCTGCTCAGCTCCATTGGTGACCTGCATCGCCAGCGCCGCAAGGTGAGCCTCACAGCTGCCCCCACAACACACACAGCCCAGGCAGCACCTCCTGCCCAGGCCTGAGCCTTGGTGGCACATAGGACCCCTCACTTTAACCACCTGCCTCTGTTCCATCCCTTCTCCTCCTAGATCCTGGCCAGAGTGTTCAGTCGCGCTGCCCTGGAATGCTATCTGCCACGGATCCAGAAGGTTGTGAGCTGGGAGCTGCGGGGCTGGTGCATGGAGCCAGGCTCCATCGCAGTTTATTCCTCCGCTAAAACCTTAACTTTCCGCATTGCAGCTCGGATTCTGCTGGGGCTCCGCCTGGAGGAAAAGCAGTTCAAGGACCTGGCCAAAACTTTTGAACAGCTGGTGGAGAACCTCTTCTCCCTGCCCCTCAACATACCCTTCAGTGGGCTGCGCAAGGTACTGCCGCCTGCCCTGCTCCCTCTGCCTGGGGGCAGGGGCCTGGGACCCGGCGGCACAGACCCTCTGTCCCCAGGCCCACCAAGGTGCATTTCTGATTTGCCAGGACATCTGCAGCATGTTCTAGGTCTGAGAGCCTTGTGTCTTGCCCATTTCAGCTGTCTCCCCTTCTCTTTGTGCTTCTCACCTGCTCCTGGTTGGCTTTCAGCACCTCTGGGCACTGGCTCCAGCTCATTGTAGAGCACAGGGTTCCTCTTCTTGCTCACCCCATGTGTTGCCTCTGTTGCCTCAGGTTAGTTTGTCATGTCTAGTCCTGTCCCATCTCATTCTGCCTGGACTCATGTCAGCCCATGGCAAAGGAGTCTGGGAGCATGGGCACAAAGGCAGGTAGGCACAGTGCACCTCAGTTTAGTGCTCCCTGTGCACATAGAGCAGGCTGAGGACTTGAGGCCCTCTTATAGTCCTTGGTTCCTTGTCCCCTAGCAATGAGACAGCAAGGGGGTCCTGGAGGAAATCATGGCAGAGGAACAGTCTTCTGTGCCTTTTTCAACCTGCAGCTTCTCCCCTGCTGCCCTGACCCTCCTTGCCTGTCTCCCCACAATCCTGCTCTAGGTATCAGTCCTGTGTCCCACCCCTCCTCTCCCATTTCAGTCCGCATTTTCTCCTCTGGCTTTGGGTTCTCCCTTGCCACAGCTCAAGACTCCTGTCCCTTTTAGCCAGATCTTGCTCAATGTCCCATTTTCCACTGTGAGCTCTGCCTCACCTGCTCACCTTACCAAGCCAGTACCAGTTCTCCCCAGCCTCCCTGCTGCTCTTCTCCATCAGTTCAAAGCTCTTGTTTCCTCTGTCCATTTTCCCTTTGCAGGTTGTTACCAGTGTGAGCTTTCATCCCCCATCCCTCCCTGTCCTCTCTCAGGGCAGCCACAGCTTGCCTGGCCCTAGACCAACTGCTTGAACTTGCGTTTAGGTCCCCTTGTATTTCCCCTTGCTCCCCGCCCTGTTTCCTTTGTCCAGTCCTTCCAACCTCAGTTCTCAGCCTTTGTATGTTATTCTCAACATCTGGTCGTGGCCATTTTTCATCCCAAATCTCTGGTCCTTCTGGCTTTTTCAGAAGGCATCTTGATACAGAGCCAGACACTGACTCCATCCATCACACTTTGCAAAGATATTGCCCATATCTTGTTTTACTGAGAGTGCAACGCAACCAGAGATGAGATGAGTGTGACTGATGTGTCTTTATCTACTATACCTTGGTAAAGCGGCTCATTTGCTCCCATCTCAGATGTGCCTTTCCGCTTGGACTGTTTTATTAAGTTGCCTCTTCTTGTCCCTTTGGATGACTTCTTTTGGACCTTATACAACTGTAGGCTTGTTCAGCACAGATGCTTCTGGACTCAATACCATGGGTTTACTGCTGCCTTTTCTTCTCAGAGTTTTCCTGGGACTTGTATTTGATTCACAACAGCAAGGCAACATAATCTGCAGCAATTCCCCCTAAACTGCTGCCTCTTTCAAGGCATTGGGGCTGATTAAACAGTTCTTGCTGTTACAGATCTGGGAATTAAAGATTGCCATACTTGGGGTCCTCCTGTCTCTTGGTAGAGGGGACTGGTTCCTAAGGCTCTACTGAACTATGTGTGCTCCCCACAGGGAATTAAAGCACGGAACATGCTACATGAGTTTATGGAGAAGGCTATACAGGAAAAACTTCAGAGAAACAACCCAGAAGACCACAGCGATGCCTTGGATTTCATAATAAACAGTGCCAAGGAGCATGGCAAAGAATTCACCATACAGGAGCTAAAGGTAAGGAGATCCCCACCTTGCAGTGTCCCTTCTGACTTGATGGCTATTTGAGAGACCTGGGCTGAGGGGCAGGAGTGGGGTTGTTGAGAACCCAACATCAGCCTCTGGCTCCTGCCCTTCTCTTACCATCTCTGAGGACACCACCTCCAGTGCAACCGAGAAAGCCTGGACTCGGCAGGTCCATATGCTCTGGTGGGATTGTGCCTCAGCATTAGAAGACAGCTGGTATTTAAAAAAGGAATTAATGACTCTTTCTACCTTTCCTCTTCAAGGCCACTAGGCTTCAAACTGCCTTAGGGTGCCAGTAGGGTGTTATATGGCAGCTCCAAGGCTCTGTATGTCAGTGTGTATTTGGTAACCACCAAAATACTGTGCTAGAAATCTTTAGAGCTAGCTGTGTGCTCCTCAAACATCTCCCAGCATTGGGCATAGTACAGCATGTAGTTCATGCCACTGTATTCCTTTGGGCTGCAAGCCCAGAAATCTATGAGATGATGTACCAAAATGGGTCCAGGGATGGAATGATGGATTCCAGGACATACCTTATCACTTTGTCATTAATTAGATCATCTAGTTTGTGGATTGCTATGATGCAACATGACACATCACTGTGATTTAGGGATGAACCAAGTAGTCCTTACTGAATCGAAACTACCAGCTGAATATGAATAGTATTTTTCCAAAGACCCTGGGAGAAAATTGTATTGTATCATTCATAGCTCCATGTCGCTTGGTGTCAGTGGATGAAACACTGCATTTATATAACAAGGTATGGGTACAGCAGCTGAATATAGTTTTAAAGTAGTTTAACCATGTACTTAAGTATCTAAGGAAAACTCTCTAAAGACTAATGTTTTATAAATATTTTGTAAGAGTGTAACCTCTAAATTGAAAATATTTGAAAGACTTTACAGTGGTTATTAGCTACAATTGAAACCAGTGTATATTCTTAAAGTAATTCTGATGTAATTATTTAGTATATTATTTATTCTAATAGAATGTTTTTATTATATTTATTTTTTAAAAATAATTGCTAGATTCAAAATGTGATTAAGATTGATTAATTTCTGTTAGTATTCTCATGGATATTACACATGAATAATGACATGATCTCTCATCATGTCACAGCTTATGTAGCCACACTGTCAGAGGCTGATGCAGGGAGGCATGCAGGCTGTTATTTCAAATCACAGAGCCTGCCCTAAATGTATTCCATATCACTGAAATGTCTTGGGTTTTAATTGCAAGTGGTAGAACTAGGAGATTTCTTTTCATCGGGATCTGCTACCTTGTGAATGTAAAAATTCCTTCTAACGCCTGCAGGAGGTGTGATAGGAGTCCATAGGGATCTGTAATTTCAGAGGTTATATTTTAGCTGAAAAGTGCCCTTGAGAGTTGCACCTTGTCAAAAGCCTCTACCCAGCCAGTATATAGTGCTGGGGTCCATAGAAAAAGAGTAATCCTTGTTACATTACCCCTGACCTTACCAATATGGGAGGAAAGCTCAGAAGAGCTGATTAAGGTGATGTGTGCTCATCTCAGTTGTGTTTCTGCTTTAGTCACTTGGCAAGTGTATGTCCAGTTTGTACAGAAATTGAAGAAGGGTGTCTTGTTTTGGTCTCTGCCAACCCAGGGTGGGTGCAGGTTTGTGGAGAGCCAAGGGGAAGCTGAAGCCCCCTGCACAGGGACAAAACCTGCAAAAGGTGAGAACAGTCTGAATCACAACCAGTTTAAAACAGCATTCAAACTTGTCAAAACATTCTTTCCTCTCCCAGGAGTCAGCAATTGAGCTCATATTTGCTGCTTTTTTCACCACGGCTAGTGCCAGCACCTCTCTGATCCTCCTGCTACTGAAGCATCCCACAGTGATTGAAAAAATAAGGCAGGAGCTGCTGTCCAATGAGATGTACCAGCAGTGTGAGAGCTGCCCTGCAGAACACTGCCTGGACACCCTGACCACCCAGAACAGAGACAGCAAGAGGCTACTCACCTGCCCCATGGCCAGAGATGCTCATGAGGACCAGAACCAGCCACCGGGCTCAGGAGAGGCAGGTTCCTGTCAGCCCAATGCCCTTCCAGAACCCACCTTCCCCCAGAGCAGTCCCTGCACTGGTCCCCAGATCCAGGCGCCAGCAGGGCAGAGCTGTTACTGCCCGTCGGATATCAGCCTGGAGAAGTTGAGCCGCCTGCACTACCTGGACTGTGTGATTAAGGAGGTGCTGCGGGTGCTGCCCCCAGTCTCCGGAGGCTACAGGACGGCACTGCAGACTTTCGAGCTAGATGTAAGTGCCTCGCACGCCAGCGGGCTGCTGGGGAGCTATTACCTGCCACTGCCTGCATGCTCCCTGTATCTGGCACAGTGGTGGTGCTTGGCAGTGTAGCACAGGGGAAGGTGGCACTGGGCAACCTCTGTGAGTCCCAGCTTGGCTGGGGAGAAAAGGAGCTGTGGAGCAGATGGGCAATGTGGTGGGGCTGTTCCCCAGCGCCCTGTGCTTGCTCTCCAATAGCATAGCTGGCTGCACAAGTATGTAACACTTCTCTCCTACCCTATTTTTCTCAACAGGGTTACCAGATTCCCAAAGGCTGGAGTGTCATGTACAGCATCCGTGACACGCATGAGACAGCTGCCGTCTACCCGAGTCCCCCTGGTGGCTTTGACCCAGACCGCTTCAGTGCCACCCAGACAGAGGCTGTGGGCCGCTTTCACTACATCCCCTTTGGTGGCGGGGTGCGGAGCTGCATCGGCAAGGAGCTGGCCCAGGCCATTCTTAAGCTGCTGGCCATTGAGCTGGTCAGCACAGCCCGCTGGGAGCTGGCCACCCCCAGCTACCCTGCCATGCAGACTGTGCCCATTGTGCACCCTGTTGATGATGGGCTGCAGCTCTACTTCCACCTCTTGCAGCCTGGCCAGGGCAGAGAGGGGTGAGCCAGGGATATGCTGCCCCCCCCTCAGCCCTGGTGTTGATGTCCCCCCATGGCTGCCAGGGGCAGTCTCTGCTGTGCCCATGGCACCGGGTCACTGCAGAGCAAAACCCCAAAGGTCTGATTTTTCGCGTCCTGGAGTAGGAAAGGCTCTGCAGAGTCCTGCCCCTGAGCATCAGGTGGGGACTCAGCCCCAGCCCCGGGGCATAACCCAATGAAGATGCTGGCAGGGAGCATCCCCCATAGGTGCTCAGCCAACCCTTTCCTCATGCAGGTCTCCAGCCACTGGGGTAAGGCTGTAAAATTCTCAGCCCTACAGCTAAGGTTCACAGAGCTTTTCTCTCATGTGATTATCTCCTGGGTATGTTATAGTGGAGGCAGGAACAGCATCCTGCACAGTGTAGCTTTTTAGGTGTCAAAGGAGGGAAGATGAGGAGGCTTTGCAGAAAAACACAAGCCAGGGCTGCCAGATCATCAGCACCAGCTCTAGGTAGAATAATAGGGTGAAAAGCGTATTTTACTGTAAATATTTAATCTCATTCCTGCACTTCCCACTAGAACACGCACAAAGCAGACATGTCTCATTCACTCAGTAGTAGTAGCCATGTATGTTGTGCATCAGCACCGTGCTGCTGCTAGGGGTCTGCTGTGAAGCCATCTTCTGGGCTCCCTGCAGGATGGACTCCCCAGCTGTAGCCTTACTGAGGGATCAGCATGAAGCAGGGGAAGGGGCTTTGGAGAATAAACACTTGGAAAAGGGACGTTTCTGAATGTGTCTGATTCCTGACAGAAAGTCTTCTGTTCCTGATGGTGTTGTTCATGCTGCAGAGGGAGCATCTGCAAAGTAACATAGGCCCCAGTGCTGCCTGGCTGGCCAGACTGATGGTGTCAACTCCTGCAGCCTGCCTCTGCTGAGGAAAGTGCCTGGATGCTGAGGGCACCTTTATAAGTGGCTTTTGAGTACCACCTGCTTTGCTGAGCCACGAGGTATTTCTCTCCCATGTAAAATGAAGTGAATCCTGTTGCTTGCACTGAAAACAGAGCTGGGCTCAGGTCCTTGCTAGACTGCAATGTGTTAATAAGCTCCTTTCAGCTTCACCTCTGCTCCCCACTGTTACACATCCTGCATGGAAGCAGCAGAGGAAAACATCCACCTTGTCCTTCCTGTGTGTTTTGGGCTTGGTGGCACAGTGTGCATTGTGTGAAAAAACTGCTGCAGCATAACCTGTTAAGGCTGAAAACTGGCATGAGAGCAGGATCCCTCTGGAAATGCTATGGAGAGCTGCCCTGTTATTGTCCTGCTTCAATATCAGGCTACAAATGATCTTGCCCTGGACAGTCCCCCTTGTACATCCATGCTGGAGCTCTGCAGAGGGGCATGTGCTGCCGTTAGCAGTCAGAGGCCTGCACATCCAGCACAGTGCTACCTAGGGCAGAAATGTGGCTCCCAAATGTGACAGGTCAAATCTGGAAGAGGTTGAACTGCAGGGCTGAGTTAAGTGCTGTTGGCAGGTCGACCCCGTAATGAACCAAAGTCTCTGCTCCTCCTGACCTTGTCCTGAAAGGTGAACCTTTCTGGCTATCAGAGGTGAAATCAGTAGGTGGTGGCTGCAAGTGGCAATGACTAACTTTAATTAGCAGGAGCTGCTGGCGTGGCAGTGACCCGCGGGCGACGCAGGCTCCCACCCGCGGGCAGGGCTGCGGGGCAGAGCAGGGCCTGCAGCGCCCAGCACCGGCCAAGGGAGGGCTTAACAATTACCCCGAGTGTTAACGGGCCCCGCAGCCACCCGCTGGAAAATGTAACACGGATCTAGTTAAAAAAAAAAAAAAAAAAAAAAATTAAAAATGATTTTTTTTTGAAGAAAAAAAGGGCATTTTAAAAAGACATTTAAT
>NDXB01016595.1:117694-135730 GCA_002631895.1 Agapornis roseicollis
TAGTTAAAAAAAAAAAAAAAAAAAAAGACTTGAAACTGATTTTGTTTGCAGATAAACAAGGGCATTTACAAACGACGTGTAATGATTGCTACTTGTAATCCAAGTTTGTTCATATTAGGCTGTTAATTTCTTGACCCCCTTCCAAGATGTTTTTAATTATCCCTTTCACTCTTTACCGTTTGATTCTTTTCGAGCCGATGGCTGGGGAATACACAGCTGGGGAGATAATAAAGCCTTCCTGTGGCAATTATCGGTGCTCAGGCCACCGTATCTCGTTATTTTGATAGACAGTGAACTTGGCGCGGTAGCCGGCGGGGTTCACTCAGATGTCACGGTCCGTGTTATAGGTCACAAGCAGGTCAGCTCCCGGCAAGGGGAGAGCGCCGGGTCAGGGCCCGGCCGCCGCTCCCGACCAGCGCCGACCGGGCCCCGCGGAGCCACACCGGAACCCGAAGGGCTGCGCGCCACCGGGGGCTAGGATGCATCCCAGTCTTGGGCAAGGGGCGGCAGAGGCGCTCAGACCCGCTTCCGCAAGGCATTGGAAGAGGAGGTAGGGTACCGAGTGATGCGTTGATTGTCAAGAAAATAATAATTAAAAGTGACATTTCCCCCTCCCCTACACAAATGCGCATACAGCTTTTATTGAGCTTGTCTGAGAGCAACAAAACAAAAGTAACAGGGAGGCAAAAGAATAAAAACGGAAATTAACAGGAAAAACACAAAACAAGCAAAATGTTCCCAACAACAAACTGAGCTAGACAGTTTATTGGTAACAACAGTGCCCTACGGAGCGCCCAGCCGACCCGTAGCTGTGGTCCGCGCCAGGCGCTCCTTCCCTAGCGACCACGTCCTCCGGACTGCGCCTCTTGCGCAGGGACGCAGCGGCAGCACCGGAGAAAGCAGCCTTCCTGCGGCCCAGCTGGCCGCTCCTGCCAGCAGACGCTGCTCCTCTCCGGAGAGCAGCCATCAGTGCCTGCCCGCTGGCTCCAGGAGGGAGTCTCTCGGCGATGCGGCAGCCGGCAGGGTGCCCGTCCGGTGCTGAGCGCCTCTTCCCGGCCGCTGCAGCCCCGACGGTCCCGGAATGCCGGCGAACCCCAGAAAAGGGCGGGCAGCAGGTCCCGCGGAGAAGAGCTGGGCATGGAGGATTTGGTGTTTCCTTTCCTCGCTCACCTCCCTTTCCCTCAGTGACCCGCGCTTGAACCTGCCTCAGGAGGCTGAGACGGACTGCAGCCCGAGGCTCCTTCCTCTGCGACAGGCAGAAATACAAGCCGGGTCTTTCGAGGTGAACGAGAGGACAGCGGAGCTTCCTCCACCGATGTGGCGGCACATCTGCGGCTCTGTCCGGTGACCCGCCGGGCTCTCCCAGCATGGGGAACTGCCCGCTCCATCCGGTCCTCAGCACTGGACCGCGGCTCGGGCCTCTGGCTCGCCGTTCCCAGCCGGCGACAAGAGCAGGTGGGCGAAGGAGCTCCGTAGCTTGCGGAGCGCAGCGGCACCGGCCGGGGAGTGTCCCCGGAGGTAGGGGTCCCCGGGTGCTGGAGCAGGACGTTGCTCAGTGCAACCTGCTGGTCTCTAGCGAGCATCGGCGATAAGTCCGAGGAGGTGGCCGGTCCCCAGCTGTCGGCTGCATCCGCTGCCCGCTCCCTGAGAGCGGTGCTGCGGGAACGAGCCCAAAGCGGCGGCCGCCGCATCCGGCAGCACCTTTACTCCCCCGGCGGCTGTCTGCGGCGGGCGGGATGCGCCGCGCAAAGCAAATAGTTAAAGATTTCGGGGGGAGGAGCCAGGGCACAATCTGCAATTAAAGATGAACTTTGGGTGAACTAATATATCGACCAAGGTAGGGTGGGCAGCAACCTGGGAAGGGTATAAAAGGCGGCCAGCGGCGAGCCCGGCCCGCGCACTCGGAGCTCCCGGGGGGCCAGACTGGACTTGCTCCCTAGCCATGGGCTTCTCTGCCCTGGTTGCCAGCGTCCTGTGTACCTTCCTGCTGCCCTTGCTGCTCTTTCTGGCTGCTGTCAAGCTCTGGGACCTGTACTGCGTGAGCGGCCGCGACCCCAGCTGTCCGCTCCCGCTGCCCCCGGGCACCATGGGGCTCCCCTTCTTCGGGGAGACGCTGCAGATGGTGCTGCAGGTAAGGCGAGGTGATGCTACAGGGAGCGGAGAAGTCCTCGGCTCCTCCTCTGGCTGCAAGGGAGGTGGAAGACCAGCAGCTTCACCGGGCTCTCGTGCCCAGGTGGGGAAGAGTTGCTTTTCATGATCCTTTATTCGTTTAACATTTATTTTGTTATTCCCTCCTTTCTCCCGGACAGAGGCGTAAATTTCTGCAGATGAAGCGCAGGAAATACGGCTTCATCTACAAGACTCACCTATTCGGGCGGCCCACCGTGCGGGTGATGGGAGCCGAGAACGTGCGGCATATCTTGCTGGGCGAGCACAGGCTCGTGTCCGTGCAGTGGCCCTCATCGGTGCGCACCATCCTGGGCTCAGGCTGCCTCTCTAACCTCCACAACGGGCAGCACAAGCACCGCAAAAAGGTACAGCCCCGACGGCGGGCGGGGAGTGGGTGCGGCCGCCCCGGGCGCAGCGGCTGAGCCTGTGTCCCCTTTCTTCTCCTCCTTGTCCCGCCGGGCAGGTGATCATGCAGGCCTTTTCCAGGGAAGCCCTGCAGCACTACGTGCCCGTCATCCAGGAGGAGGTGAGTGCCTGCCTGGCGCGGTGGCTGGGTGCCACCGGGCCCTGCCTGCTAGTGTACCCCGAGGTGAAGCGCCTCATGTTTCGCATCGCTATGAGGATCCTGCTGGGCTTCCAGCCCTCTCAGGCCAGCCGCGACGGCGAGCAGCAGCTGGTGGCTGCCTTTGAGGAGATGATCCGCAATCTCTTTTCCCTCCCCATAGACGTGCCTTTCAGCGGGCTCTACCGGGTAAGACTTGGGGGGTGGGGAGGAGAGTGGTGCCTCTGCAACCGGGAGAGCTGAGAATGGCCGGGAGGTATGCAGTACAGCTCAAGTCCCATGTTGCTCTCCCTGCTGCTTGGACAGGGCTTGCGGGCACGCAACATCATCCATGCCAAGATAGAGGAGAATATCCGTGCCAAGATGGCCCGCAAGGAGCCTGAGAGTGGCTACAAGGATGCGCTGCAGCTGCTTATGGAGCACACACAGGGCAATGGGGGGCAGCTCAACATGCAGGTGAGATTCCTCAGTGCCAGATCTGTTCCATTCCCCCAGCCCTTCTGTCAGTGTTACACTTATCTTTTGAGGCCAAAACGAGAGGGCAGGAGGTGCTCCCTTTTCCAGCATACATAGCGCAGAGGCTGCAACCAAATTGCTGGATAAGGGACCATATCCACAGGGAGCATAAGCGTCACTCCCATCCTGACCCCTGAGTGTCTGCTTCAGTCTGGGAGTGATGCAATGTTGTACAAGTGGCAGAATGGGCCTGGTAGAGATACTGCGCTCAAGGCCTGTTTTACTCCTCCTCTGTTAGGAGCTGAAGGAGTCTGCTACAGAGCTGCTGTTCGGGGGCCATGAAACCACTGCTAGTGCTGCCACGTCACTGATTGCCTTCCTAGGGCTCCACCACGATGTCCTGCAGAAAGTGAGGAAAGAGCTGCAGGTGAAGGTGCGTGCCTCCCTCAGAGCCATTTCACGGGGGGGGGGGGGGGGGGGGGGGGAAAAATTCGTGGGGGGGGGGGGGGGGGGCAGCAGCACCCATGGGTGCTACTCGGCCACCTGCACCCCTGCGCAGTTCTCTTTGCTCTCCGAGGTGATGGCCAAGTACTCGGACCTATGGGGGGGAGAAGGAGCCTATAGCACCCTATAGAGCCCTATAGCACNGGGGGGGCAGTGGGAAAAATGTCCCAGACTGGGCTCCCTCTGACCCAGCTGGTGACCTGCTTTTGGGGGGAGACAGGTAAACACCATTTTCTGAGGGGTGCCAGGAGCCCTACTTGCCTGCTCTGTAAATGTCATGGCAGCATCTTCCTTTCTAGGGGTTACTGTGCAGTCCCAACCAAGAGAAGCAGCTGGACATGGAGGTCTTGGAGCAGCTGAAGTACACAGGCTGTGTCATTAAAGAGACCCTCCGGCTGAGCCCACCTGTTCCTGGAGGATTTCGAATTGCACTCAAGACCCTTGAGTTAAATGTAAGTGGGGCATAGGCTTAACTCCTCTTAGTACTAGTGCATTCATGTAGCCCATCTGCCTTTGGATGACCTGCAGGAAGCTAGGAGGAGAGGTGGGGTGCACCAACGTGTCCTGTACTGACACTTCACCTTATCTAACACAGTATACACTTCATGTCTCCTTTCCCTTCTTTTGATAGGGTTACCAGATCCCTAAAGGTTGGAATGTTATTTACAGTATCTGTGATACCCATGATGTGGCAGATCTCTTTACCAACAAGGAGGAATTTAACCCAGATCGCTTCATGTCTCCATCTCCAGAGGATTCCTCTAGGTTCAGTTTCATTCCTTTTGGTGGTGGCTTGAGGAGCTGCGTGGGCAAAGAGTTTGCAAAAGTCCTTCTGAAAATATTTACAGTGGAGTTGGCACGGAATTGTGACTGGCAGCTGCTGAATGGACCTCCTACAATGAAAACTGGCCCCATAGTGTACCCTGTGGACAATCTGCCTACGAAATTCATAGGTTTCAGTGGCCAAATCTGAGAGCTCAACACTTGCCTCTGGCTGGATTTCTCCATAGCATCTAATGTGTACATAGTAACTTTTTATAGTAACGAAGGCCTTTAACTATTTAAATTTGTAAATGTAAAATAGTTATTTATGACTTCAAATATTTCAAAAGGCTATGGTATTTTTTTCCCCAAGCACTACAATTATGGGTCTCTGATTCATAATTAGATAATGTTATTTCTATAGAAATAAGTTTTCCCCTATTTAAGTCTTACTGAAAGCTGGCCATTTGAAGATGTTTCACAACAGTGTATATATTAAATATTCTTAAAGACATTTGAAAAAATGGTAACTGACTACTCATTTGAATTATCTAAAATGGTTACTGTTTCAGAATGTTTTCAGTATTATTTGTGTCTAGATCTTATGTTTAATGTGTAAATTTTGAGTTTGATAATAAAGTTTATTTTTGATGGTCCTCTGTATGAAGATCTGTGTGTGTGCTAAATAGTAGCTTAATCAGTTGGTCTAAAGGGTTTGGTTGTAAAGTCAGATCTGCTTTTGTGAATGAGCTATTTGCTATTTCTATGCTCATAACTCTCCCCTGCCTCCCATTCCCAGTGTGGTTCTCACTTCTGAATAGTAAATTGTTTTAAGTTTTAGCCTGTAAGTGGCAAAAGCCATGCGAAAACATACGCGTGCTTACTGAATAGAGTATGGAGTGATAGCAAGTACTACAGGTCTTATCAGGTACATAATCTTGAGCCATAGTAAATACAAAACTAAAGAGAAGCAGAAGACTAATGTATTACAGGAGTCTTTCTCTGAAACTACAGAAAATAGGTTGAGGAAAAAAAATCCTATAAACGTCCTCTCCTCCCATATTACTGCTGACCTCTGTAAACAGACCACTGGATGTCGTTCTGTGTTGAGTCTGCTGGCTATGAATCTTTATGTAGGAAGGTGTTTCTTATCAGTTGGTAGAGCAAATAAAATTTGCTGAGTTCTTCTTGAAATGCAACAGCTCTGACTAGGTCACAGATGGAGCATGCATTTGGTTTAAGAACTTTCCTGGAATTCAGCAAAGTGAAAACTAAATGGGAAGCACTAATGTGAATTGATTAACAGGGAATCAACTGTTGAGATGCAATTCCCTAGGGGTTTGTAAGCAGGGCAGATAAAATGCCCTAGCCATGACCTCTGTTTTGGCTTAACCATAAGGTCTTCTCTCTCTCCCCCCCCCCCATTACTACACCTATTAGTCTTCCCTTAAAGTCAAACAACATAAGCTAGTTTTATAAACATCTACAAAGTAAACCAATATAATTCAGTGTCATAAGTACTTATAGCACCGCATAGACTAATTTAATTTTCTGTTTGCTTCTGGAAAATAGTACCTTTTTCATTATGCTCTCCCAAGGTCAAAATTAAGGATGGAGTTAAGTTGCTCAAAATCACTGCAGGTGTTTAAGAGCAGATATGAGGTTTTGGATCTTTATTTATTTATTTTTTTACTAAGGAATGTTTTTAGAATACATTTGATGTGTTTCAAGCTAACATTTAAAATACATAAGCTTTTAATGTAAGACCTTGTATTTTTAGCTTATGCTTGAGTCTTCTTGGCAATATTTAAAATCTTAAATAATTTTTACTATGCAGACCTCTTGTACCATTATTTTTTCCAGGAATTTGATAAGTGATCTCAGTTTAAGATGCCTTATTACAAATATAGTCACATAAGACTGCAAACCTTGTTCCTGATTTGGAGGTGATCTCAAGCCTAGAGACCAGCAAGACTCTTGCCTTGGTTTCCTTCATTAGCATTTTATGCCTTAGCATTACAACATTCTACAAATGCAAATAGATGCTGGTATTCTTTAATTTATACTAAATTGATTTTTATTATTTTTAATTGAAGTCTTATATGTGGGAACTTTTTTAGTTTACATTTTGTTTTTATAAAGAATGGGTATCTAATTTCTGTCCAGATAATATGGAGAATATGAACACTCATGGTGTAAGTCTAAAGTCATACATGCACTTACCTGTTTCCTTTTTTGGTTTTGAGTTAACTTTGTAAATCTTTTACATTTAGAGAAAAAAATCATGTATTTAATTTAATATTGTCTGGACATCTGGGGGCACATCCTCAGCTGTTGTAAATCATGACAAGGTAACCGATGTTAGGCACTGCCCCTGTATAATTTGTCTCTGTAGTTAAATGGTCTGTCACTGCTGTGTAATGCAGGTATCTTGGAGCTAGCTGTAAACAAGCCATCCCAATAAATGGTAGCAGTGTAGCTGCAGTAATATGGAGCTCAGTGTGAGTTAATTGCTAAAATATTTGCCCAACTTCTTGAGCAGGTTTTACAACCCCTGCTAATCTCCTCTATGCAGCTGTTATTTTGACAGCTTAGATGCTGGCTGAGGACCAGTTTCAGGTGAGTTCTGGTATGATTATGTAGCTTTGCCTGCTCAGCAGCAGCTGGTGTGGGCACATATTGAGACTGTGGCTGCCATTTAGGGTCTGCCTAGCTCCTGCACCTTTGGCTTCTACCCCTTTTGTTATGATGGATCCATGAACTTAACTTGCTGAAAAGTTGTCTACCAAAAAATAGTTGCTTTTGGGGCAGACCAGGTCATCCATCGCTCCAGCTCTCTGCATGAATGTTATTTCTTATTGCTGGGGTGCTGCAGCAGAGATGAAAGAGGCAAGAAGCAGCCACGCCAGCCTGCTCCACTTCTAACAGGTAGCTTCTAGAGCCATGCTCTAGCTCTCCTTTTGCAAGTGTTACCATGTGCTGCTGAAAGCCACTTGTGCTCCAAGGCTCACAAGCTGAAACACATTTAAAGGGCCAGAACTGGTGAGGAGTGCTCACTCCTTTTAATTGGGCCTTTTTGGGGTATTTCATATTCCTCCTCATAGTTAACCTGTAATTTAAAAGAAAAGTATTTGACAAGCTCTCTCTCTGGAAAAATGCACACAGTTCAGTAGGTGCTACCCTTTAGTCCTGGAGTAAGCCCTCAGTATTTATATGCAACATGCTGTTTTTTTCTCTGAGAGTAAGGTGAGTTACTGGAACCCACCCTTCTACATCCACATGAATGTTTGTAAACGTGTGGTTCTTAACAGCATACGTTCATTCTTGAATAAAAATAACATTAAAGAATGACACTGGTATAAGTTGACATTGAGGAATGCTACTTCATAAATCAGCTCCTGATTCAAAGGGAATAGTATTAATACATAAGGTCAGAAGAGGTAATAGTGAATTTTGGTAAAGGTTATATGAATAAGAAAAAATGTGCAAATGAATGCTAAAAACTCCCTGGAAAAAAATAATTGATTGATCAAAGATAATTTGATCAGTTTTATTTATTTTGTCCTAGTGAAATGAGAGCATGTTACTTTCATGTTTCTTTCAGGAGTTGCGCTAGGAAAGGATTGGCTTTTTTCTTTTGATTCTTGAAAGCTCTTATTGAAAGGACAGTATGATTTGAAGCCTTGCATGCTTAAGGTTTGCACTCACTTTTCTGACATTTTCTTTTTTACTTGAGTCTCTTTCTGGACCTTACAAAATGAGAGGCTGACGAAAAGGTTGTCCTTCTTTCTACCCCATTATAATCTGTTATGTTCTTTTATTTTATTCTGATCAGTGATTTAGAATAACCTTTGGAGAGGTACCAGGAAAAATACTTACTAATACATACAATATTCAATTTTTGGCTTTCAAGTGGTACTTTCCTAAGTGCTATAGGAAGTTTTTGGAGCTGTTTTTACAAATCTGCATCTAGTAATCTTTGAGAACGGAACACAACTATGTTTTTTTAATTCTACACATTGGCAGAAGTGTTCAGGGTGGATGCTGATAAAAGGAGAATATGCCCTGGTCATTTAAAACGAATGTACATAAAGCAAGACCCCGAGATCCATACCTCTCTCTTTTTGTTTTACACATAGGAATTTATTTTTATGAGGCATAAATTCTCAAAATTTTCTGTCTGTCTCAAATGGAGCTGCACTGCTTAGGCTCCCTGAAAATCCAGCTACTTTGACTTAGTCCCAAGTACAGATTAAATAGCCCAAGTGCAAGCAACCCATTGCAGAATTTCTTTCCCTTAAAGTTACTACACAGCATCTTTCCTTTAACAGTCCAACCCATGCAGGACTACAGGATCCCATGGAAGTCTGTGTTTCTGCTGAACATTCACATAAACCAAACTTCAATCTATGGACTTTTTGGCAATATTTTTGAACCTATGAAAGTCAGTGGCAAATTTTGTGTTTGGGACATACTGCTCAGTAGGGTATGTTCCAGAACCAAAGTAGTTACTTTATTTATGGTTTAAAGGTAGTATGTTACATGTAGTTGTCTTCTCTCTTACAACAAAGAAGGGTGGGTAGGTTTGGTAAGCATTTGTTAGTCTGGATAGTTGTTTGTTTTTTTTTTTGCCAGGTGGTTTGTATTGTAAATTCTCTGTCAAGTTATATATCCAGCATGCAATGCAAAGCATGTACAGATTAGCAGCAGAGATTTAGAAGTTTGTTAGTTGCAACCATTAGAGTGATAGATAGGAGAAAGGAAATGTAACTGGCAGTAAGTTTAGAGAAGACTCATTACTAGACTGGCTTTCTTCACTTGTTTAATAATGTCTTATGAAAAATGTTACACGAGAAGCTCAATGAATAATGCAGCTTTCATTACGTTATGTAAATTAATGTAACTTTGTGGGTGGGTTAGAAATAAAATATTTAACAAATCTGTTTACATCCAAAAAGTAAGAACAGTACAGACAGCTTTTAAAGAATCTCAGACTGAAGTATTTAAAAGGTGACAATGAGAATTTTGGTAGTAGGACAAAATAGTGCTGTTTTAGTAGGTGTTTACAGCTTGCCTTTCAGTTGCAGCATAGACAGGGCAACATGTTAAGTATTCTCAGTTAATTAAAGTGTTATTTGTGCCTTTGTCAGCAGCCCCAACACCACCACCTTACTTTTGTATGCTGTTAGTGCCCCAGAGACACATGCAGAACTTGTGTGATTTGCAAGGCTAGAGGGATCATTTTAGCAAATGACTTTTGATGTACTTGTTTGCTAGGTCATTTTGTTCACAAACACACAAGCATTTGTACACTGGTTGATTTCAATGCATTTTTTTCCTCCCAATCTACGACCATTTAGAAAAGCTGAAATCTCTATGGGCTGAGTTTACAGGATAACTGCCACAACATGAGAAAATCATAAACCAAAGACTAAATCAACTATTGACAACATGCTTTCCTACCACATCCACAAGTGCCAACCTTTCTTATGCCTCTCCGAGAAAAAATCCTTGAATTTGGGCCTCACAGCTTACCCAGAAGGTCAAAGATTGTTGGAGGCTGTTTTTGAGCAAAGGGGGAATAAATTCCAGAGCTGAGGGCTCCTCAAAGTATCTCTCCAGAGATTAACCAAAAGGCAGTCTCATTTGCGCTCTTTCAGGTAGGAGGCAGGTCAGTAACTTTGAGGTGGTTGAAAGCTGTAACTTTCAGTGTCAATATGAAGATCTGGGTCCTGAGCCATGGTCTAGGTACAGCTGAGAGAGTTTAAGGAAGAGATGTGCCCTGGCACACATTTACCAAGACTGTGTTAAGTCATCTTAGTTAATGCTGCTTTAAATGAAACAGCTTCCTCCAGGAATTACTATTTTAGAGGGAAGAGCATCAAATTAGGATTTTTTTTGGTTGTGTTTGGGTTTGTTTGTTTGTTTTCCTTTTTCTTTAGGTGTTATAAATCTTAAATTTAAACATTAATTTAATGTATCTATATCTATCTCAGTAATAGACTGCTTTTCTGAGTAAAATGTCAACAGAACAAACATCTTTTCGGGATCAGATCCAAATCTGCAGTGGAATGATGGTAGATCTTGGGTTTCTTGGCTTGCTGACTTAATTGACTGGAAGAAGCAATGGGCTGTGGTATGCTTTACCTAATAGCCTTTATTTATATCTAGGCCCCTCTGAATTAGCAACCTCCCTGTATTCTATGGGAAAAAAAGGAGGGGACTGGATAGTGCCCTGCTAGCTATAGTAGTGCCAGCCTGCATGAATTGGGGTTTTTTTCCACTTACTTACAAGTTTACATCATACACTTACTCATAAAACACGCAAATTCTTTCTGAGGCTTTCCTTGGAAGTCTAGGGACCACAGAGTAATCGGAAACTGCTCCCTGACCTGGCAATAGCCTCCTCTTTTGTGAATTGTCCTTAACTTTGACAAGAATAGGAGATAGGGCGGGAACAAAGGGGAACCACCAACGAGGCAAACAGCCCCACTGCTCTGGTGCTGCACCACAGCCCTGGCTGCATAACACACAGGTGATTTTCAACATAGTGTCATCCTTCTTGTCTCGACTTCTCTTGCTCTTTGTGTTATATTAAATATACATTATTGATGTTAATAATGCTGCCTATGCACCGCAGCAAGTTAGCACATGTATTATAAATCTAGCAGTTAAAGAGAAAAGTTCATCAATCTTATCAACAGATTGCTTGAAGTAATGGCATGTCATGACCTTTTTGCTCATTGTATGAAATGGCTCAGATTTGTGACATTTCCGAGGGACTCTTTCCTCTAACTGGGACTGAGAGCACACTGGTCACTGAAATGCACTTACTGTCGGTCAGAATTTCCAGAAAAAAATCAGAGATTTAACTGTGGTGTTTTACACATAAAAGTATATTTTATAGAGACAAGTTGAATGCCTGCAAAGTGGAAGCATCTATTTCTTAAGGAATAGTCTTGTAGTTCTCTTATTTTGCATACTGTTAGTACTTTTTTTCTTTCTTTTAGTCAATAGTTTACAGATGTATTTATTACTGAATTATTTAGAAAGAAAGGGGGGAGACAGGCTGAGCAAGCTGATGAGGAAAACTGGGAATCCTTAAGCAGTCAAAGGTACTACTTGTTTATTTTGGTGGCTCCGTGGTGATTGTTCTTTTCACCTTTTATTAACCTGCAAATGGATTAGTCCTCCTGAACTAAAGAGGAGAGACCAGTGCACAACCCACTGCCCTAGAGATAAGGTCACAAAGAGGGGACATGTCCCGAGTACAACCTCGGGGAAGAAATAGAAGTCTGAAGGCATTTACACTAGGCTGCCATTGCGCTTTACTATCCCTACTGTGATTTACCGTATCAGTTCAACTGCTGACACCTTTATGTCCCTCCCTCCTATCCCAGCAGGCCACAGAGACACAGTCCATGATAGATGCTGGTGAACTTTTCCTCTGATCACCTTCTGAAGAACTTTCCCATAATCTATTGTTTTCTATCACAGTGGAAAACAAAACAAGGGGTTTTTTGACTTTCAGTTACCAGCTATTTTGCCCTAACTTTAAAGCAATGTACTGAATTTATTACATCAGTGTGAAAGAAGTTTTAAACTCTTGTCTCTTTATCCTACTCCCTGAACTTAACATGGTCCAGAGTAAATCAACGTAATTGCTGTTAGACCTACATTGTTGTGGGAATGTTTTATATTCCATGTTGTCAGTTATTTAGAACAGTTAATTGGAATTGCAAACATAAAAAGAGGAAAGCTACAGTTAAGAAATCAACTTGGTGTGTGTGTGTGTGTGCGTGTGTGCCTGTGGCTACTGTATGAATTATATAAAGACCTAACATTAACTTTAATGCAAGACCAAAAGTGTCTGGATTATCTTGGAAAAACCCCACAGTTGTGTATTCAAGGCAGGTATTTGCTTAAACTGATCACATAAAAATATGAGAACTCAGTTGGGATTGAGAGAAACAGCCAACCTAGCACTCTTCTCTGTAACTCCAAAATAACTATGAAATGTTGCATTTGCTTTTAAGTAAATATATGCCATGAGCTGCACCTGAGTTTGTCTCATCAAAATTCAGCACCTATTACACCATGAAGGGGAAAAGAAAATCACAGCTATGTTAAGAAGGGGCTTGTTGAAGAGAGAGTGTACTTGGAAGAGAAAATGGGGAAACTGAGTTGCAAACTCTCTCCTGTAAGTGTTTCTGTGAGTACACCCTCAGCTAACTTCCTTGCTCTTGCAGCCTGCAGAAAGGGTGGGCAGAGTTGTGTGCACAAGCAAGCTTGTTCTGCGTACAAAAGCATCAGTACATGTGTAGTAGGGAGTTCAGGAGTGGCTGGATTGGGAAGGAGGTATCAGGAGATGTCTGAGTCAGTGCCTGTCAGTAGTGTTCTGATTGCAGTGTTGATCAGCTTTATCCTTTCAGCAGAGAATTGTCTTTGAGGAGGTCTTAATATCAAAATGTTCCCAAATATGCTTTCATTGTCACCCCAAGGCTCTCTGCCCTCTTTGGGTTGTGACAACATAGTGGTGCATTAATCTTCTAGTTCCTGCATATTGATGACTTTGAACAATTTCTGATAAAACAGGATTTATGTTAGTGGCTCATGAGGCCACACTTTCAGCAGCAGGCTATCTGTCACACCAAAAGATCCTACTCTGTAGTTTGACTGTGGATGCAGGACAGTGGTAGATTCAGGAAAGGCACAAGTAGGGAAAGGATTGGTGTGAAAGATTTGGACAGGATGCAACATTACATATCATCTTCTGCAAAACAGGACAGACCTCACAATTGGTGTTACTAAACCAGAGCCCTTCTCTGAACATGCCAGACTGCCACTACGTTTCCTAGCCCTGCCCTTTGGACGGCTAGAGATGCCATCACTAAAGTGTTCTCACTGACAGTTGATTCCCAGAGAGCCACACCCTGCTTTAAAAGAGAGCCTGAAGATGAGTCTCCTTTGCAGGACTCACCCCTAACACAGCTCTGCCAACCAGGCAAGCAGCCATGCAGTATGGGAGGGGTTTATCTCCTCATCTCATGCCACTTGGAGTGTTTCAAGAAAGGTGCAGCCTCACACTTTACAGAGAGGTTTGTTTCTCACTCCCACGAAGAGGAGAGCAGGGCTGTAAACAAAACTCTTACAGGAGAAAATAGTAAATTCAATCCCCAGGGTGGCTGCCATGGCAAAGATTCTTAGGAGGTCACTGTTGGGTTACAGATGTTAGATACCCCAGGAATGATGGTCCCAAAGCTTTCTACTTTACAGCTATCAGACTTGAGCTGACTTACAGTGATGCAGGCTCCAAGTGGTTTTATTTGATATTTTTAAAAAAAAAAAATAATATTGCTGTAGAGAAAATTTTGGCCCAATGTCTTTTAACAAATATAGACTTTGTCTTATTATTCTTCATATACTGAACGCCCTCCTTCCCAAAGTCCTACTCTACATCACTGTGGCTGATTGTGGTGTTGGAACAGTTGTTTTCAGCAGAAGTAACAAAAACCATTTCTGCATTCTTTAAAAGTGACAGCTTAATTTTTCTGACAGCATGAAATCAGCAGTCAGATTAGACAGTAGAAATATTTACACACGCTATACAAATGTACATAATTATACATCTAGCTATACAAAGTCAGGTGCAAATATGTAAAATATTGGTTTATCTTCACATTACCTGCATTAGGCAAAGAAACAGATACACTGTGGATCTGAAGTTTGACCTCTCACCTCTAAAGCACAGTGCTTTTCCCAAAGGCTGGGGGAAGTATAAGGATTTCAGAAGAAGCTTCTGAATTAGACACACTGCATCAAAAGTGGAAAAGGGGTAACAGTGGGATGAGGCACCAGCCTGGGACAAGTGGAAAAGGGGTAACAGTGGGATGAGGCACCAGCCTGGGACAAGTCCAGCATGGCTGCCATTCTGCTTGCTCAACTTCTTATGGAGAGGATATCGGTATGCTAAGAAAACCGTGAGGAAAGCAGAAACCTAGCCCTATGTCTGCTGATTTTACTGAACACTTGGGCACTTTGCAGCTCCTGAAGACTGAGCCGGTGCAGGCTCCTCCTTCCTCATCCTCCTTTAATCTCCTGCATGTCCTGATCCCTAATATCTGCCCCTGTGGCTTCCTTTCCCTCCTGCAGCTCCCTGCACAGAGGGTACATTGTGATTTCATGTCCTCTCATGCTCTCCACAGCGAGCTTTCCTTCTGGTGGGTTATCCCTTTCCCCTCATCTCCCATAGCAGTGCTCGGGGTTGCCCAATATCCCCACGTTTATCAGTAGGCTTCCATCTGAATTCGTTTTCCCAGTCTCCTACCCCTAGTGAAGGCAGTCTCTCCAGTCTTTATTTGTCTGGGAAATAGCTCATTTAACTGGGACAGGGAGGATGGGCAGAGATGAGAAGGAGCTATTGTTATGCTACCAGACACACTTCTACAGACTGCAGAATTCCCTTAAGCTGTGATGGTACTGCCCAGGGCACTAGGGTTTCCCACTTCTCCTTTCCAAGTTTTCTGGTTTTCCTCCAGCTGAAGAAGGGTCTGGTACAGGTCTACACCATTCCTTAGCATTTTCTAATGGATCTGATGAATCAGTCAAAACACACCATGCACCACACAGCCTTATGGCATGTCATTAAAGACCCGAGCCTTTGGCTTTTTGGAGAGGAGTTTGGAGAGCTGGGCAGGACCTGTCCTGCATGAAAAGGACTGACAGCTGAAGTTGTAGACAGGGCTCCACATCTTCTTGGAGTTAGCTGTGCACTGGTTGACTGTGTGGAGGAGGGTGGGATTTGGTGACCTGGGCCCCCACTTCCTCTTGAACATTTAAATGTGCCATGAGAGTTAAAACAAAAAAAAAAAGAGATTCACATTTTTTAGGAGAAAATGCTTTTTCTTACAGGCAGATGCTGGGCCTTCAGCACGTATCTCAGCTGCATGCTATAATGTCCCTCTTTGATTAAGGAAGTCTTCCTTTCTGCTTCTGTAGAAATTTGCCTTAATTCTCAACTGGACTGGAGTTTTTATGCGTGATTGGCAAAACCCACTATCAGATAATTTAAAAGTGTAAATAATTCAGGCTTTTAAACCAAAGATCATTTACTGCGATATTTCTTCCACTTTCCAGGGGGCTGCCTGTTGGAAGCAATGTGCATTGTTGCTCACTTTTTCAGTTCTGCTGCCCAAAGACTTGAAAATTGATTAAAATTTTGCCTTTTCTAGTTGGTTTTTTTTTCTTTCTCCTTCACCCTCTGACTGGCTCACAAGTGCTGGCTTTAATATTTAATGCTCTCCAAGCAGTAAGTCTCAGAGTTTTCCTTGTGACCAAAATGTGGAAGATGAGTAAGACTTCGCTGGTCAGAAACTGAGTGTTACTCATTCATTGAAACAAATCCAAGTGTCTGTTGGGATGTCTGTAAATATGCTGTAATGAATCACTAGTGACCTCTAAGGGAAAGATACATCTTTTAGATTGGTATGGGAAATGGCTGTTTCCATATTCCCTGAGAGGTATAGGGAAGATACTTGAAACATATCTTGTAAGAAACAGGGTGGCTGGCATGTGGTGTCATTCACCTATAAGTCACATCCAACCCAACTTAGCAGTGGCTGAAGTTGTTAGCTGTCCTTTAACAGTCTATGAAAATGAACTTCTGATCCCAGTCCTGTTTTAAGTAAGCAGATGACCCCATCAGGCAACACCATCCCATTTGGGAGCTCAGCAGAGGCTGAAGCTAACAGTAAGAGATCTGCAGTTTACAGACATTGCTAGTGAGCTGTGAACTTTTGTCCAGGGGATGGTGGTGGTGAAAGGACACAGGAGGAAGTAGAAGGCATGGCACTTGGGAATTACCAGTTCCTGATGGTTTTTTTTTTAATTTTTGTTTTTTATTTATTTTAACTGTAGTTCCTTGTTGCAGAAGGAATTTTGGAAATTAAGAATATTATCCATGAATAAACTCAGGAGGGGGAAAAAGTTAGTAACCCTGTCTGTCTTCCCTGGAGATTGCCTGTGTGGTGGTAGGAGAGAGTTCACATATGGTTCAACTGTCCTCTCTGCTGAGGCAGCTATAGTGGCAGCCCAACACTGCTGCTTTTAGTTTGAGTGATGCTGAAGAATGACAGTTAGCACACGTGCAAGCTTTGGCCCTGTTGATCTGAACTCTGTGATAAAGCGAGTAAGTGTTTCCACCAGAACTAGTATGCAGATTGAACTCTCCCATTTCAGTGCTAGAAAACAATAATTTATTGCAAGGTACTTAAGGGACAGCACAGGCCACTTCAAATTTTGTCTTTAAAACGTTTGTTCATGAACAAGAAAACTGTCTATAATTTTTTTTGCTTTGTTTTGTTTTGTTATTTTGTTTGGGTTTTTTTTGGTTTTTTGTTTTTGTTTGTTTGCTTGTTTTTTCCAGATTGCAACCTTTGCTAAGCCCAAGTCGTTAGTTTAAAGTTAAGGTCTGCTTTATACCATAAAGCTGGATAACCTTTTTTTTTCCTGGGGGGAGGGAAGGGAGCAGCACGGCCTTTCACCTTCCAGCTTTACAAGCAAAGCCAAACTTTTGGGCAATCACTGTGCAAAACGCTTTTTCCCTCCCCCTCTTCCAGTGATGGCTGCAAACAAAGGTCTTTAGGGCTGGCTACTCCAGACTTCAGGACTTTTAAGAGTCTTTACTTGACTGGAGATCAAAGGTTTCTCCTTAAAGAGTTTATCACTCAGACAAATACTCTGCAGTTTGCATTTCAAACTGGGTTTACAAGTCAAATAATTTAGCAATTTCTTCTAACCATGTGGCCTTATGCAGAGGCTGCTGGATGCCAATTATAGCACTACTTTGACATGGAGTGCAGCACTACCTATTGACAAATGTGTGCGCCCTTTTCACTGCTCCTTATGGCAGAGAAAAGAGATTTCCACATATTCTGAGTAGGTCCCAGACTGCTCAGATGGGGCTTGAGTTCCTGCCCTGGGATTGCTGATTCTTTACTTGTCAGCTTTACTATGTCTTTTTCTCTCACTCTGCCCCTGCAGGAAGAGTTTTGTATCTTTGAACTATGTTTTTTATCGTAAAAGCTATAAAGACACATAACTGGATGGTGGACGTTATCATCATTGATGTACAATGAAGTAATGTGACCAGAAAGTTGTCTTAAACATTATTCAGATGCCCCTGACTGCTCTGTTCAAAGTTATTATCAGAATGTCCTGGCACTAGGAAGAGGAGATTGCCTGTCACACTGGTGCGTACAGGTAAAGCTAATGCCCAAAATACTGTTGTAGGTAAACCTCTATGAACAACTCTTTCATGTTAGCTGCTTGAGTCCAAAGCTCTGTTTATTTTCTGTGCTAGATTTTCATCTGTTATGTTCTGTGTAGGTTCTCTTGCTGTGTTTGTCACTTTGAGCATCTTCCAGAAATGCACTGAGCAATGATACTAGCGTCTGTCATGGATTAGTGTAGTTTTTCATCTCATCATGCAGAGAAATGGAGACACTGAGTTGTTCTGGAGAAGGTGAAATTTTTGCTTCTATTTGTCTTTGACATGCATATTCACAAAAAAAAAAAAAAAAAAA